>MJUU01006374.1:0-24078 GCA_002080025.1 Modiolus philippinarum
TCGATACAGGTTAAAAAATAATTGATCATAATTCTGTCCAGAAAAAAAGCATACACCCCCTTTTTTCAAGTTAAATGCGTCAAGTTAGGGAAATACACAATTCACAAAAATGCGGAAACTGTGTCGTGTGGGTCACACAATTTCTTCTAATCGAGTCTCTGTGTATAATTCAAAATGCATAGACTATCCTGGGGATATTCGCCTAAACTTCACATCGTCACATCGTCATGACCATCATGGCGAAATTACAGGCCACTTCACATCGTCATAACACATGAGTAAGAATTTAATAAATGACACACAGTATATATACCATAAACTTTTCTCTGTGTCTTCTTACAATGTAGGTCAAGGGATCTAGAAACGATGTGGTCGTTCATTACTTTACTGTGTGGGGATCTAGAAATCAATCTTCCCGCGGTAAAACTAAACCACGTGACAAATCTATTGGGGTGATTTCAACATTTTGAAAATCTACCCATAGTCATCCTGGATTTTTTTTTGCTATAGGTAATCGTCCTGCCTTTTTGCGAAATTGCAAGTACGAAATGAATATAGGGCTGACCATTTAACTTGAAAAGGGGGGGGGGGGGCTATGACTATTTTTTCCCAAAATATTCTGAAGCTGATTTTATGTGAACAAAATATTTTGGCAGCAAAAATGCTGAAATAAAATAATCTAGAGGAGGCTTTCTGCCCCCCCCCTAAAATGATACTAATTTTCAAAATTGTTTTTAGGGGACGACCATTTGATTCTGAGGGGGGGCTGGCAGATTTTGTAAATAAATATTCTGTCCCTGAAAAAGTTGGAAATAAATAATCTGGCCTGCACATCCAAGAAAATAAATAATCTGACCTTAGATTTATCGGTACAATACGATTTTGTTATTGAAAATAAAAATTTTCGCCGCGAAGCGGCAAAAAATAAATATTCTGGCCCGCAAAATTTTGCAAATAAATAATTTGGCTCGACCGAATTTGCCATGCCCACCTCCCCCTCAAGAATCAAATGGTCGTCCCCTTATCGATACAGGTTAAAAAAATAATTGATCATAATTCTGTCCAGAAAAAAAAACATACACCCCACCCTTTTTTTCAAGTTAAATGCGTCAAGTTAGGGAAATACACAATTCACAAAAATGCGGAAACTGTGTCGTGTGGATCACACAATTTCTTCTAATCGAGTCTCTATGTATAATTCAAAATGCATAGACTATCCTGGGGATATTCGCCTACACTTCACATCGTCACATCGTCATGACCATCATGGCGAAATTGGCCACTTCACATCGTCATAACATATGTATGAGTAAGAATTTAATAAATGACACACAGTATATATATACCTTAAACTTTTCTCTGTGTCTTCTTTCAATGTAGGTCAAGGGGATCTAGAAACGATGTGGTCGTTCTTTACTTTACTGTGTGGGGATCTAGAAATCAATCTACCCGCGGTAAAACTAAACCACGTGACAAATCTATTGGGGTGATTTCAACATTTTGAAACTCTACAATATCAATATTTTTTTTTATTTATACACGTGTACGTCCCATAAAAACATATAAAAAAGGCATGATAATTTTGAGAATACTACCTGTAATTAACAAAAAATTAATTCGACTGTGTTGCATTTCGTTACCACGTGTAAGGAAAATTAAGGAAAATATGTACCATTCTTTTCTATGTTAAAATCTGAGGTCCACGACAGGGATTTTCTGCAACGCCAAAGTACTTTTTTATTAAGTATGTATATTTAATCAGCATATAACAATTGCTAGTACTAAATTTTATCAGGTCCCGTTTATTGATTGATAATATCACAAATTGATGCTGTGGGACTCAAAGTAATACAACATACTCTTCCTGATACAAAAACTTTGTATCCCCACAAGATTGATGTAATATTTACCATGTAGGACACCAAGAAAACCATCTGCAAATTAAATTACTTTTTGCTCTGTCTTATTGTAATTGTAACATTAAATAGTATCCCCATTAAATATTTAAAAATGCTGTTTTTTTTTTAAACAGAATAAAGCTTATTATAACTTAATATGTTACTATTTAAAAAAGAAGTATAATATTATCCGTAATATTTTTTTTTTTGCGTCATCACGTTACACCCACAGTTACATAGATATCACACCCGGAAAGAATTATGGGTTACATAATGCAATGAAATGTATAAAAATGTCCTTGATACAAAATGCTATGAAATGTATAAAAATGTTCTTGATGTTTGGTTTTTCGACCAGTAGTTAAGTGCTTCTTTCGCGGCTGTTATTTCATAAGGTAATTTTTATCGGTTTTATTTTCGCAAATTTATATCTTAAAAAAACGTCCACAGCTTTCTCAAGCTTACCCCTTAAATTCACTTTGACTGAAAAAACAAAAGGCATTGAAATGCTGTTCTGCATAATACGAAATATACAGCAATTTCGATTTATTGTTACAATGTATTTTTATAAAGTTTTTTTGCTGTGACCTAGAGCTTGCACCAGTCACCGATCTAGACGGTCACGTCTACCTGATGTTTTTTGTTTGAATTAATAAAGCAAAAATATGTCTTATTTTATTTGATTTTAGTTCAAAGCTCTAGTCCGTTGGTCCACAAATTTTGAACCTATGTAAGCAAACACGTGTCCCATGAAGACGAACGCCTTCCCTATTACATTTGATTACCATTTCTCAGTTTATATGCTCACAAGATTAGAGGTCAAAATAAAGGTCTCCGATTACCTTAGACCTTGGCATTTCCAAATGACGTTATATCAAATTAAAGCAATAGTGCTGGTCTCAGGCCTTTATCACCTCTGGTTTCGGAGAAATTCATTTTTAAAGAAGTATCAGTTTTTCAACGGCATTAATCCAAAACGAAACATCGGTCAATTTTGTACGTTTGTCATGAAATTATATACTAAAATTATTAAGCCTAAGAAAATACTTCACAAATGATCGAACTGGCTTTATAATTTTCATTAGAAAGTTTTTAATAGCAATATCCCAAAAACCGTTAAACTAATAAAAGAACAAATTACGCTTCTTCTAGTTTTCGAATAGTTTTAAAAGGGTCAGTGTTAGCTATTGACATCACTTTGCTTCTTACGTCCGTCCATCAGATAGTTTTTCAAATTTTGTATTCTCCGCTGAAACCACAAAGGAAAATTATACCGAACTTTACAAGAATGACGCAAGGGAGGTTTTTTACTGCAGAAACTAAATTCACAGTAAACTCGGTATCTTGCTATTTATTGTGATCGCCGACATAAAGATAGTATAATGTAAGAAATAAACTGAACTTGAATAATGCTTGTTTTTCCCGCGTATTTGTGCAGATTTTGTCTCATTTGCTTTTACTCCATATCCCTTAATTGCTTATTTTAGACTGGAGTTTGTCTCTCCTGCAGTGTGGAGTCCGTAAAAAGATTCCACGTACGAGAGGTGTATACTCTTTATACATTTCAGTTAGGGTGTATTTGTTCCTGAGAGAATTTCTCATGTGGATGCACTATCATAATTTCAGATTTTGGCATTTTAATTTTTGTGTGTTTCAAAATTATTATTCTGACCACCCGATTATTGTGCCAACATCTCATAATTTCATTATGCCAAGTTTTCTTACTATTGACTCGATGTGTGCCCTGTGCTTGTATAAACGTTGTGTTTGTCTTCTATTGGTCATTTTGTCGGGCAAAGGATGACAGCAATTGTAAGAATACTTTGCCAGTTGATTTTATTTTTGTTGACGATCCCACATCCATGACATGAGAAACATGGATGCAGCGTTGCTCGACATCCAGCAATGAATACCGCTCAAACCGGTGCTAGGGGCCGTCTTGAACTTACTATGAGGTATGAGTATAGCTCATTGTTGAAGGCCTCATGGTGACTTGAAGATGAAGAACAACAATTAAAGCGTTGTTCCATTGCTTGTTTTTCCCGCGTATTTGTGGAGATTTTGTCTCATTTGCTTTTACTCCATATCCCTTCATTGCTTATTCAAAACCACGTCTCATTTTGGTAAGTTAAGAAGATAGTCCGCAATGTGGAACTTTCAAGAGCAATATTACACGAACAGTACAGCTATAAAATATTTCATTATAATTCTAGACAAGCAATCTATAGAGTCAACACACAAATAATTCCCATCGCAAATTATACGGATCATCTGTTCGAAGATGTCCTTATTTTCAAGGACTTATATATTTAATACCTGTATTGTGCATCTTATCATAGACCATACAACAATAAGAATTTACAGAAATTATAATCACATACCGATTCAATACAAAGTACACTGACATTGTACTCTGGAATTCTCCGAATGTACAATTAACACACATATAATTATTGACTTGAACAACCAAACAAGGCATTATCGTAATCTATTCCGTCTCAGAACTTGGTAAGGAGGAAATATTTATAAATGTATTGGAAGGCGAAAATACTGGATGTTACATATCATTTGACCATTGGCTATAACATATAGTTACAACATTATGATGTATAATAGATATAGCAGAAACAAACGTTACATAGCTAATGTTCCGTCCGGATACATCAATTGGACTTTTGCGTGGAAAGTGGAAAATTAATGATTAGTTCTTCCAGTGGATATTTGAAAATCACAGTATGCTTCACAGTATGACTCAAGATCGTGAAGAAACTATCCGTTCTTTACCTGCAAGAATCAGAGGACATGCAGGTGTGTGCAAATTTATAGTTTCATGTAAGAACTGCAATGAGGATGTGAACAACACAGAAGCGATTCTTCGTGACGTCGTTACAAGAGGACTTTATGATCACAACATACAACTTGATCTTCTCGGAGATAAAAACCAAGAAATGACTTTAGAACAAGTTCTACAATTTGTGGAAGCTAAAGAGGCTGGAAAACGTTCCGCTTCACGTTTGTTAGAATCTCTAAGTGCCGAAGCAGCATCAAGCTCGTACCAGAGGAAAAAGGGAACAGCTACTAAAGAGTCTAAGAGAAACGACGAAAAGTCACAGACATGTGGTTACTGTGGGAAAAAGGGTCATGGTAGAAGTGGTCCTATTAGCATCAGAAAAAAGGAGTGCCCCGCATATGGACAAACATGCCGCAAGTGGAAAAAAAAATCACTTCGAATCATTGTGTCGTGGTAAAACAAAACAGCAAAAATCAGATGAATGCGAAGGTGCCATAGTTGAATCACTATGTTCATTAGCTGAAAAGCCTCAAAACAGCAGAAAACGACTTGCCACACTTGATCATCATATGTACAATCAAATGTCTGATACATGGATAAAACGGTCATCTCAGTTGCAACCATTTATTAACCTCACTGCTTGCGTGCAGAAAGAGGATTATGTACAATTTGGTTACGAACTATTTATAACATCCGTATCCAGGACAATCCCTGTATCTGCTATGGCTGACACTGGTTGTCAGAGCTGTCTAGCCGGTATTAAAATAATCCATAAACTTGGACTTCGAAAGCATGACTTGATACCGGTCAACATGAAAATGCATGCAGCCAACAACAAAGAAATCAACATCTTAGGAGCAATCATACTACGACTATCAGGGAAAAATGAATCGAACAATGTTATAGAAACAAGACAATTAGTTTACATAACTGACAGTTCCGATAAGATCTTCCTCAGCAGAGAAGCATGCATTTCTCTAGGTCTGATATCCGAGAACTTTCCTAAAATAGGCGAAATATCCACTGATGTTCCTGACAACGACTGTTCTAATATTGACTCTGATTGTAATTGCCCGGAGAGGCAAATGCCGCCGGAAGTTCCCACAGAATTACCGTTTCCACCTACACAAGAAAACATTCAGAGACTGAAACAGTATCTTCTCGATCGCTATAGCTCCAGTACATTTAACACATGCGAACACCAGCGTCTACCACTTATGAAAGGACCTCCCTTGAAACTAATGGTTAATCCTCAAGCTACCCCGGTGGCACATCACACGCCAGTGCCAGTACCTCTTCACTGGCAAGATGAAGTTAAGGCAGGCTTAGAACAAGACGTACGATTAGGGGTAATCGAGCCAGTACCCGTAGGGAAGCCAGTAACTTGGTGCCATCGAATGGTAGTTTGTCCTAAAAAGAACGGGAAACCAAGACGCACTGTGGACTTTCAGGCACTAAATGCACATGCTCTTCGGGAAACACATCACACCTTTCCATCAAGCACGTTCAGTGCCTAGTGATACATACAAAAGTGTTTTTGACGCATGGAATGGTTATCATAGTGTCCCACTTCGCGAGGAAGACAAACATTTGACTACATTCATAACACCATGGGGGCGCTATAGATATCGATGTGCTCCACAAGGTTATATTGCATCCGGAGACGGATACACCAGGCGATTCGACGAGATTGTATCAGAATTTCAATGTAAAACGAAATGCGTTGATGATACACTACTTTGGGCCCAAAGTCGGCCGATAGCATTGAGGACAGTTTCTTCCAAGCATGTAGATTGCTTGACCTCTGTGGCCGCCACGGCATAACTTTAAATCCAGACGAATTTCTATTTGCTCAAGAAACTGTGGAGTTTGCGGGATTCGAGATAACAAATGATAGCGTACAGCCATGCAAGAAATATTTACAAGCGATCTTAGACTTTCCATCTGCAAGGAATATTTCTGATATACGTTCATGGTTCGGCTTAATCAATCAAGTATCATATGCATTCAGCATGGCTGACAGGTTGCAACCGTTCCGACAACTCCTCAAACCAGGGACTCCATTTGCGTGGGATGACAAATTAGAGACTCTAGTTCAAGAATCAAAAGTTGTTATAATCAATGAAATTGAACATGGAGTGCAAATATTTGACAAGAGAAAACCAACTTGCTTGGCGACGGACTGGTCGAAAACTGGAATAGGTTTCTGGTTATTTCAGAAGCATTGTGGTTGCTTAAAAACTCAACCGTTTTGTTGCAAGGATGGATGGAAAGTGACTCTAGTTGGGAGTCGATTCACACATGGAGCTGAGTCACGTTATGCACCCGTGGAGGGAGAAGCACTTGCGGTCGTTGACGCACTTGAAAAGTCACGATACTTTGATTAAGGCTGTAATGACCTAACAAACGCTGTTGATCACAAGCCATTACTGAAGCTCTTCGGAAATAGATCTCTTGAGGATATATCAAATGGCCGTCTCAGAAATCTTAAAGAAAAAACGCTCAGATACAATTTTCGAATGATGAACATACCAGGTGCTAAGCATCGTGCTGCAGACGCGATTTCTAGACACCCAACTGCTCCCCTGAACAACTGTACTTACAAGATGACGCCGTTGACGCATTCAATGATCAAGAGAATGAGCCGTTCAGAAGTGACATCCTCCCTAAAATTTGAGGTGCAGATAATAGTGATACAGCAAGCCGCTGTATCGTCCATCAGTCCGCTGAAATCAATTACATGGGATGATGTACGCATAGCGACAAATAGCGACGAAGATATGCTAAAATTAACCGAGTTGATCAAAGATGGACATTTCAATCGTAAGGATATGCCATGTGTAGTACAAGATCTTTATCAGTACAGAGACGATCTGTACACGGTGGATGGTGTTGCAATGTATTAAGACAGGATTATCATACCGTCCTCCTTTCGCCAATGTGTGCTAGAAACTTTACATTCTGCACATCAAGGAGTCTCATCTATGATGGCACGAGCAGAATCATCCGTCTTCTGGCCAGGTATCAGTTCAGCGATCGTTAAACAAAGGAACAACTGCTCTCAATGCAATCGTATGTCACCCTCACAACCGTCTGCACCACCAACTCCACCTATTTACGCCGTATATCCATTTTAAAGTGTTTGTGCCGATTTCTTTTATTACAAAGGAGTCAACTACCTCGTAATCGTAGATAGATATTCGAACTGGCCTTTTGTCGAGAAAGCGAACAATGGATCTCAAGGTTTGATAGATTCATAACGCCGAACATTTGTTACGTATGGTATTCCTGACGAGCTCTCTTCAGACGGTGGTCCAGAGTTCATAGCGTCGGAAAATAAACAATTTCTAAAATCATGGGGCGTAAATCATAGTCTTTCATCTGTCGCATTCCCGCACAGTAATTGTCGAGCAGAACTTGGTGTTAAGACCATAAAAAGACTGATTACTGACAATACTGGGTCTAACGGAGAACTTAACACCGATAAATTCCAACGTGCAATGTTACAATACAGAAATACACCAGATAGGGATACAAAGCAGTCACCTGTTTCCGGAAGACCCATTCGTGACTTCATTCCGATCCTCCCCGGACGTTATAAGCCTCATGAAACTTGGAATGACAATTTAATGAAAATAGAAAAAGCATTAAGAAATCGACACATGAAAATTTCAGAAAGACTGTCTGAACACTCGAGGCAATTACCTGTCTTATCTGTCGGAGACTTCGTAAGGAATCAGAATCAAATTGGTCCGAACCCAAAGAAATGGGACAAAACAGGAAGAGTAATTGAAGTGCGTCAATTCGATCAATATGTTGTCCGTGTCGATGGGTCTGGTCGAGTAACTCTCAGGAAAAGAAAGTTCTTGCGAAAATATGAACCAGTTAAAACACCTCCTCAAAATATTAGTATCGACAATGACTTAATGATTCATCAAAGAAGAAATCGGAAGAGCGAACCGCCGTTTGCAATTACAAAACATCCCAATTCAACATCAACAGATAACACAAAAACAAAGACATCCATTAAAAACATGATGGCGAATCATAATACAAAAGCTACACCAGCGGTAATTGAAGTTCCCGAGAATTCAACAACAGAACCCGAACATCAACCGCTATCTAATCATCTTGAAAACTTAATGCAAGACTGCCAAGAGGACAATCCGATCCATTTACCGGCTGTAGAGAAAGAGCCAGAAGTACCAAGACGCTCGATCCGCACTAAAAAGACGCCCATTTGGCTAAAAGATTATGATACTACATAATGTGTTAGGGGCAGAATAACCCCCTCGTAAAGGCTCGAGGGCAGTCTACCGTTTGGCGGCCTAAAGTTTTATTTGTGTTTGTCAGTTCGATATAAAAGTAGTTAGATAGTAGATTAGACATCGTAGTGATAGATATATTATACATTTCTTTTCTCTTATCTTTACTAATTGGTACTAACACTTCAGTCAACTTATGATCAGCCAAAGACGAAATTTTTAAATATCACAAAAAAACTTGTCGATGACTTGTGGGGGGGGGATATAGGAATATGTAGTTATTTAGTTCTAATTCAGGGCTTTACTGTATTGTAGATCTCCATCATTTCTGATGTCGTATTAAAGATAGATGAAAAGAGTCCATGCTCATTTAATAATATTGTAATGAAACGAAAACTAATCTGACCTGTATGCCAGACATGCAATATCATCACATGAAACCATGCCCCCCGTGTTCGTGTGACTGGTCTTGTGTAATTCACGAAAACTGTTGTGCAGAATTTTTCTTTAGTTTATGCCAGAATAAACTTGTGTCAGCACAGTCATTTTAGATCAACAGAACCTAATATGACAATAAAGACACAGCGATTTCCAATGATTCAAAGTGTCAACTTTCTTTTAAAGAACGTATGATATCTCAAAAGTGCTCGAAAAATAGGACAACAGTGAAAAAGATTTCGTTGCCTACAGTAACATCAAAGTTTTCGTCCTTAACATACATTACCAAGTCCTGTGCAATTTGTAATGATGACCTTGACTTTTATGAGTGGGAGTTAAATATTTCATATTACCAATTTGTCGACTTCAGTTTCATGTCTTCATACCAAAATATGATTGATACTGCAAGAATAAAGCAATGTATGATATATTATAAAATAAATGCGATACCAATTTGTAACTGTTCTCAGATTTCTAATTTTGACAAATGATATTTGATTATGATCCTGATGTAGAATATGCATGTGAATCTATACTTACAAATTACAATACCGGATGTTTGGAACATATTTTGTTATATATGCAATCCAGGATTGTATGGATCGGAGATTCATACCATCACTTTTTGTAATGTCACTGGACAATGGTCTCCATTTGATGAAGGTTTTAAAACAGCCATGTCTCAGAAATGACATGCTCCTTTCAAAAACATATTCTGCTACCTTTGTAATATGAATAATATAAACATAGACTTGTATCAAGATTCATATGTTCATGTGGACGAATCTACAGAACATAATTTTGTCAACTACTATATTAACGTTACCAGTTTCAAAGTGATTTCACAGATACCTCAATCACACATGTCAGCAGTGGTAAATAAGACTAGTACATCACAGGTTGACAATGAAAAAGTGTCAGATATTTTGATGGAATCTTATGCCTGTGATCCCTTATCATAGTATGGAGTATGAAATATGGAATATGTATGTGAAGATGTGGCCAGTATTTTAGAACCATTATGTAAAAACTGTACATGTGATCCAGTGCTAGTCCAGGCTGGACACAAGGTTATACACAACCCTTATAATCTTGATGTACAGCGCAAAGAATTCTTTTCAGCAACAAGTGGTTGTTATAATCAGGACTTATCTGTGCACATCAGCGATGCATGACCCAATTAAATGATATTTATAACTCAATTCCCGTTATTGACAAATTTTCCGAAATCTCGTATAAAAATTTTGATTGCTTTATCTGTAATTCAGTTAATGATTCTTTGAATGATCGAGACTTCTCTTGACATTTATCTACCATTCAAAATTACAAGCCTTTGGATTTCTCAATCCAATGTTTTGTTATTTATGTAGATCTTTTACCATTTCTAGTACTGTACGATGTTATACAAACCGCCAGGTATCAAAACTGCACAATTGCTATTGTTGTACCAGAAACTTTAAAAAAAAATGTGTACATGTGCCAAGGTCTGCCCGATTTGACACTGGTGATATTGATAATATTTCTACAAAGCCACGATTCTGTAATGTGACCATTAATTCCTACACTTCATATTGTTCTAAGGTTTTTGGTCTGATTTTCCATGTGATACTAGGGCCAAGTTGTCAAAGTCATTGAGGGCTTTGTAGATATGTTTATTCCGACAACTGTGATTCGGATAGAGTTGGAGATAAACTTGTTGAGCATTTATAATCAGCCTATAACACTTAATTGTTCTGAACACCAGGTGGAGCAAATTGAAGTTCATGAGTCAGACGAAAACAACGGCAGTAGAATACCAAAGGAGCAAAGGAGTGAAATTTACAAAAATGGAAGTCCAAAGAAAGTAGCTTCAACGCCAACATAAGACCTAAAATAACAGACAAGATAAAGGCATGTTTTTTGAGTGAGAACCTCACATCTACTGCAGGTGATATCGAGTTATATCGTTCATCATAAATTTATTATATTTTGAAATAGTCTACGGCTTTACTTCAAACGACAGGAGTACTTCTATTTGAACGGAATGAATGACGATTATCTTATAAATCATGACGTCAAGCTGAGGCTGAACAACGTATTTATCAATGAGTACGCAGAAATGTCCGTTTGTTATGACGATATTAAAACGTGCAAAATCTATCAAGGAAGTAGCACTCGAAGTACTGACATGCTTATCACTTCTTTGTTTACTCGTAACTTTTTTCTTTTACTGTTGCTTTGAATCTTTAAGGATGTTGCCTGGCAAAAATAATATGTGTCTTATTTTCTCCCTTTTTATAAAACCTTCAAGATTATGAATACAATTTCTTCTTTTAGGAAAGAGTAAAAAGGTCATTGTGAATCTAAAATAAATCGGAAAAAAAATAAATAAGGGATACGTTTTCTGTAAAATTTCTGCATTCTGTTTGTCGCATTAGGGACTAAGGAAGTCATTTGGTTACGAACGTTTTATGTGTATTGCTCTAATGTTATTTGAAATATAGTGTCCTCCATCACCTTATAATGTTTTAGGTGTATTACACATAGTTTATAGAGCGATCACATTTTCTTTTTGAAAAGGGAGCTCCCCATCGGTTTCAAATATGGTCACTATGTGTTCCGTTGTCAGTGATGTGTATTGCATATTTGTTAAATTTACCTTGATCGAATAACTTAATATCTGAAGCGGGGACTCTCCGAAAGGTTAAGATTGCTACGAAAACGAATCTTAAAAAATCATTGCAAAATTTATTACATAATTCATGTATTTCCAAATTTTTCAATTGAAACACCTTGCAAAAATGTGTATTCTGACGTTGTTTGATATATACTTTGCCATATTCGCCATATTTCCATTTTCTATTAAAATTCCTTTTGAGAATTCGCCTATTTTCCATTTTCTATTAAAATTCTTTGAGATTATATATGTATTTGAATTAATTAATATTTTAAGACAGGTAAAACTCGCTATACAAATAACACATGTTTTTCACGTATATTTTTCCCAAAAGTTCGTTTCATTTCTTTGTGATCAAATTTTTTTTAATCAAACTTTTTATCAAAACGGTTTTATTTAAAAACTTGTTGATTTTTTACACATTCAGTTAGATTAAGAGTAGCTTGCATATTTCAAAGGGTATACAGGTACCTGTGTATATTGGGACAACGAAGAGTATATTCACAGGGAAGGTTGACAGCTTGTTTATTCGGATAGTAACACCTGGCATTCAGGTTTTGTGATTACTCTATGAAATATCAATAATTAAATGTTCTATGAGATTTACTTGCACTGAAACATATTTCTCTGGATATTCCTATCAATTTTTTTTAAAAAAAATACACAAAAAATACCAAAGCTCGATTTGAACTTATTAAAATGTGCATGTCTTAAAATGAAAAAAAACCCAAAAAACTAGAAAACGTTTCTCTTTTAAATAATTTATCAGTATATGTAATGTACTGTCTTTGGTACCCGTCTACCCCTTAATGGCGGACCCATCGTAATCAGGGGAGATAACAAAAAATTTACTGGTTTCTGAAACAATGGCAGTAGAATACCGAAGGATCAAAGCACAAGATTACACAAATCAAAGTCCAGAGACAAGGCAAAAGCAAGAACACCAAATGACGGAAGACAAAAGACACCACATGCCCACAAAACACACGAACATTACATATACAACACAAAAAACTAAAGCACTAACACTGTGAACTCTTAATAAACAAGAGTGACATCAGGTGCTCCGGAAGGGTAAGCATGTCCTGCTCTGTGCACAGCATCCGTCACACTGTCAGTGGGTCAATCCAGGGCAAAGTCAAAACCGGCAATGTCAAATCCGGGAAGACGTGAATCTAGCTGAAAATGTCAGTTTTTATTTGTGACACTGACATTTCATATCTATCTATGATGTCGTGGTGACGGCGATAGAATTTCTGAAGGGAAGAAAGTAACAAAGGCTGAACATATCCCTGACTCAGCAGTTTTTGTGACAGTGCTTTTGCTCTTTCCACAAAGTCACTGTATGTACTGCACGCTCTACAGTAACGAATTAATTGTGAAATATATACTCCATATGCTGGGGATGCAGGTATATTGCTGCAGAGAAAGGGAAAGTTCACAATCATCACGTTTGTCATATAATCTAGATCTCTGAAAACGTCCATATAAATTTACGAAAATATAAACAAATTGTCACGACAAGAAAGTGATTTTTCAGTGGAACTTGATCTTCATTCCATTATATTAAGACCTATTTTTTAATGATTATATGATCATTTTTTTCAATTATTTTATTGATCCCTATAGTCACTGCATATTTTAATTAGATTGTTTGATTGATATAAAATATTTGAAATTGAATCAATCAATACAATACCAATAAATATTTTTTTATTAATGGTAGGAATGACAGGGCAAGTGCATAATTTAAGGTCTAAAATTTGAGAATTGGAAGCATTGTAGAAATATGTGTTATTCTCTGCATCAGTATAGTCAATTACACCGAATTATCTGTCGTTTACAAAGCTACTTTTATCATCCTATGTTTATCTTTTACTGATCTGACTTTTAATTTTTATTTTTTATTTTTTATATTGCTTTGTCAGAGCTTCTTTTCACGTACGGACTTCTTAACACAAAGTCATTTTTAGCTCACCTGGCTATGCCAGGGTGAGCTATTGCCATCGCTTGGCGTCCGTCCGTCGTTAGCTCACTTTCAAAAATCTACTCCTCTGAAACCACTGGATCAAATTGAACCAAACTTTAACTGAATCATCACTAGGGTATCTAGTTTCAAATTATTATTTTGTATGTCTTAGGTCAAACAACATGGCTGCCGTTACTAAAAATAGAACATAGGGGTAAATTAAAGTTTTTGGCACAAAACTCAAAAATCGTTACAGATATCAAAAATCTGACACGGTAAAAATTATCAGCATGAGAAGATCTACTAATGCTGAAATTTTGAAGAAAATCTGATGACCCGTCTAAAAGTTATTGCCCTTTTTCCGTAAAATTTTCAAAATTTTGATGTTTTTTATTTTTTATTAAAAAAACTATAACAGATAGAGGTTAAGTTTAAATTGCAAAAATGTTCAGCATGTTAAGATCTACCCACATGGATATTTTGAAGAAAATCCAAGTACCTATATATGAGTTGTGGTCCTTTATTGGTCAAATTTTTCGTGATTTTTTACTTTTTGTCCTATATTTCAAAAACGCTTTGAGACAGAGGTCAAGTTTAAATTTCAAAAATGTTCAGCCTGTTAGGGACTATATTTTATTGAACACGTTCAAGTTTTCCGACCGCTTCCGACCGTCTCACTGGTATTTGAGGAGATCGTTTCCGCCTTCAATTACACGAGAGTTCATATCTCGAACGTCCCGTATTGATATATACTCTGCAGTTGTTTCATGTTATTGTGTATTGTAATATGATGTACTTAAAACGCTTTGAGACCACTTGGGGTGTAAAAAAGTATTGATATATACTCTGCAGTTGTTTCATGTTATTGTGTATTGTAATATGATGTACTTAAAACGCTTTGAAACCACTAAGGGTGTAAAAAAAGTATCATGGGACAGAAAACGCCTTTTCACAAAAAAAAAAAAATTGCCATTGTTACTGCATTTAAAAAACGAATCCATACCCGAAAACATCACGTTCCAGGAATACAGTGTTTGCTTCTGCTTTAGTTTTTACAATTTTGTTTGTGACGTAATTGGTACGTTCAATAACCATAATAGGCCAAATATGGCGACAATTATATACCACCGAAGTTCTAATACACAAAGTGAAATTATTGAAATAATTCATGGAGACTCATGTTTATCCTTTCTAACACCGACACTGGTATTTTTAAACGTCGTTCACACTTTTACAAAAATAATACGACCTAACTAGCCAGCCTTTTTTAAAACGACGAGAAACTTTAATTTCCATAATTATTCCTTAATTATAATGATTATTCTGTAGATATATCACAGTCACGTCATAGCACAGGGAAAACTAAAAAATGAAGCTTTTTGTAGATTAAAGTGTATTTCGGGACAAATTTGTATAAAATAGCCTTTGAAAAATTACGATCCAACAAATTTTCCGATATTATTGCCTTTTAAGCTGACCGGCCTAGAAAAAAAACATGAGAGTTTTTGTCATCGTTCGCCGTCGGCTCATAATTCACATTTTGATCTTCTATGAAGCCATATCGATTTAAAAAAAAATACCGAAGTAACTATGAAAAAGAAAGGAAATGGGGGTAAATGTCAAGGAGACAACATCCCATATCCAGGTTAAAACGACCCAAAATAAAGCATCTAGGGGTCACCGTACGGTCTTCAACACAGTGAGGAACCTCACTGTAAATTTAGTTTCTGCAGATGCGCATTTCGACAACGTGTGTCTCTTCAATGCTGATCAAATCAAAACATTTTAAAACCTATATACCGAAATAAGTGTAAAATTTAACAGAGAACAAATTACCATTTGAATCTAAATAGGGGATCCAAGATCAGCTCAGGACAGAGCTATGGGCTAATATGAAAAATGTGTATGTCATCGTGCTTTTAACGGAGATATTTTACTTCCGGATTAAATATTGTTTACGATAGCAAGGGGGCTAATGCGCGTTAAAGTGAACGAAAAATGACAGTTTACATCTGTCAGTCAATTATGTCGTCACAAATATAATTCGTTTTCGGACAATTTTACATCTATCCAGGATTATCTGTTATCACACGAGGACGCAGCATATCTGTTTTAGATAATCCCGACGGTCGGCGACCGCAGGGGTTAGCTTATACTGGCACATCATTGGGTGGGGGGGGAGGGCACTGCCTATACAAGTGGTACTGGGTATGTTCCGACAAACGGGGTTGCATTTTTAGCTGAATTGTCTAGAAAGGGGTATAATTTTTTAACCTTGTCTAGAAAGGGGTCAGAGTTTCTTGTCTATGATGGGGTAAAGGAGAAGATCTGGTTGAATAATAATATCTCATAAAAGCATCTTTTAGCAAGAATCAAATGCTAATAATTGCATTCTAACAAATTACTTGACATGAAGAAAAATCCTACTTTTTTGTAAGAAGGGTTCTATACTTGTACACATTTGTCTAGAATGGGGTATAGGAATCCGTCAAAATTTGTCTAGAAAGGGGTCAGGGTTTTGACCCACTGGAAGAACACCTCGTCAATTTTCAGACCAGGTGCCCCAAATTTTGATTTTAAAACAAAGTTTACTAAGTATTTACTGAGCAGTTCTCAAGTCTGGCCTTGATAAAAACAAAACGAAAAGAAAAAAATATCCTTTGTTTCAACTATGATGCGGTTGCTGGTGTAATGTATATAATATACGAGAGGCTTATATGTTGTCTGGGGAACGTTATTCTCAGAGGGCACAATAAACACTTTGTACTTCCCGACATTTTTACTTAGAGAGACATAAAACACAAAACAATTCCGGACATCACTGAACAAAATACGTAAAATACAAATTCCAATTAAAAACTGAATTACACACACACACACATATATATATACAATATATACAACATCCCCGGCCAGAAAAAAAAATCCTATAGAATTTTTGCGTATGTGGAATTCAGTAAAAGTATCTAAATCAAATCACTCTTTGCCAAATCCCTGTCTCACTACAGCACCAATAAGTCAACTAACCTAATCTTACATAACAGAATATCAAGACTTCACATAGAAAATATTGTAAAACTCATCTTAAATCACATAGTGCGGAGTATTATATGTAATACATATTTTGCTTGTCTTAGCGTGACTGTATAATACAATGTATTAATATGATAGATCACCAGAGTCCTTACTCTTAAATTGTATACAATGCTCAAAATGATGAATCGCACTCACTCTACCATGGATTTTCACTCATTCCCTCTCTCTATTACTCACACTCGCATACAAAAGTACAATATGAGACCAGCCCACACAGCACTCATAGTCACAAACGTACACACAACTAGTTCATAATTTTTCAATAATGGTTTTATATTAGGTCCGTGTTGTTCATCTTTGTGTGTGAGTGTCTTCATTTTTCTTTTCTGTGCTGTACCCATGTTGTGTCTTTGTTTTTTTTTCTGCCTTTTTTGTTTCTGGTGTTGCCATTGTCCTTGGATTGTTCGCTTTTAGATTGACGGTTCGGTTCTCACTTACTTGACCACAAAAAGCAAAGTTACTCAGGTTATTTGTGATTTACATATAAGTCACTGACAAATAATATTACATTCTCGTTATGTGATTGATTGATTGAATATTGTTTAACGTCTACTCAGCAATATTTCAGCTATATCAAGACGAGAACAAGTTTGTTAATAAATAATCACTTTGGGGTATGGAAAGGGTCATGGGACGGGAAATTCTGACTGCCACTGGAAAAGTAGGGTGAAATCGAAAAGGGCGGAGAATTTAGCCTTGTAGCCGATCACCTACGGACCACTCAAAAAAGCTTGCTATAAGGGTTCTTTAACGTGCAGGAAGCGTGGCATTTCTTCCAACACGTGGACCTGAGTTTACATCCCATCCGAAAGATGGGTTATGTATTTATTAATCCCGCACAACCACGGAATGGGTCCTATTTCTATATCCCGGGACCCTCGGGGTCAGCCCCCGTTTAGGAGGGGTCACACCCTGCAAGCCGGAGATACTAGGTCCTATTTCTATATCCCGGGGTTCCCTCGGGGTCCTCTGTAAGGAAGACTCATACTCCAAGCTCAGAGGATGCTGCGGGCCTATTTATAAGCCGGGACCGCGCACGGCGGCTCGTTATGTGAACTGAGTATATGAATAATATTTTCTAAATTTCAGAGGAGATCGGACATTGACAGACATAATTTGTTCGCAAATTCAACTAAAATTTAGTCTATCCATACTTAATGAAAACAAAAATTACACGTTTATAACAAACATTAAAAGCAAACTTTCCTTAAGCTTTCAAAACTTCTAAATATAAAAACAATATTTACATTATATCCAAATAACGCAAATGCCGAATATCAATTATTCAAACTCAAAATATTAATCGTTGTCATCGAAAATCATTTGAAATGATATTTGTATTAATCCTGTTATTCATTAATGCAAGGATATTTTTCTTTGAAAAAAAACAATAATCATCAAGTTAAACAACAAAATATTTTAAACAGTTGCTTATTTATCTATTACATACATCAAGTAAAATCAGTGATGCCGAAATATCATATAATAAATGCATATAATGAAGTTTAACAAACATTCTAAAAGTTTGTAAATTTAATGTCAATAAAGTGCATGTGTAACATATCATCAGGTATCCATTCCATAATGTTCCTCTTTGAGTAAAACAAATTACCATGAGATAGATCTCAATTGTATATATAATTGTAGAAAATTATCTATATGACAGCATGAGAAAGATCTCACAGGTGTCTGAAAATGAATCAACGTCAACGACAAAAACGATACATCATGAGATCACAGATGTATAAACTGGAGACGGCATATCATGAGATAAATCTCACAAATATTTCCAAAAAAAAAAAATCCAACGCAAGGTGATACCATGACATCAATCTCACAGGTATACAAGTTAAACGGTTAAAAAACTCATGAGATATATCTCACAGTTACATCTACCAGCTGACACAAACTATATTTATATGTACAGTCATTTATTTACATCAACTTGCAAAGCGGCAATTTTAATTTACAAACGGCGGAAGTCTTGATCTCAACTTTTCTTTCGCTTTTGGTCCCAACTGGTCAAACTGTAGCCATCTGGCATGTTGAGCTGGCTCGCCAACTATGTGAACAAGGTACACTCTTTTGCCGTCAATGTTTTTCTGCGCTAAGAAACGCTTTACTTTCAATTGTCCTGTTAAAGATGCATCGCTTGCTATTTCGACATGCTCAATGTCATTGATGAAATTTTCATCTCGAAAACGAGCTGGTAGCACTGTTGCTCTTTTGGGACGAATGTTTGTAGCAACTGGAATATTGTCTGTTTCATTGTCAGAAACACTAGAACTTGGTAACATCTTAAATTGAGTGACAGTTTCTAAATGATCAGTCTCAGTTAGTTCTATAGCGTTGTGCTCAGAAATTGAAGTCTCATGAATTTCGTCAGTTTGACGTGTTTCAACGGTGTCAATGAAGTATTTTGATGGAGCTGGTTTTCTAACATAGGCAACTTTAAGTGTATGCATGTGTACTGCTTCTGGTAAGATTTTCTGTGTGTTTGGATCAATTAGCCGGTACATATGAGGACTGTCTACATTCGAAATGATGTACGGGCCAGAAAATTTATTCTTAAATTTCTGTCCAGGTCCGGTCGGTTCTTTCAGAAGATAAACGTAATCGTTCTTGTAAAACGAAATATCTTTTATTTTGCCTTTATTCGCCCTCTCAATCATTTTGGCTTTTGAATTTTGAACATTCTTTTCAACTTCTTTACGGATTGTTTCGAGTTTTTCAACGTGCTGTTTTATATATGTGTGATAATCTTTTGGAATAGTTGAAAAATCAGTTGGTTTCACATGAAGGGATAATGGAAATTTAGGTCTAATTCCAAAAACAATTTCAAATGGAGAATACTGTAAACTTGAATTAGGAGTGTCATTCATTGAAAACAAAAGACCAAGAAGTGCATCCTCCCAAGGTTTTCCTTTTTCCAAATAAGGCTTAAGACGCTCAGATAGAGTTCTGTGTGGCCTTTCACACGCACCTAGACAGTGATGAGCAAAACTAGGCGTCTTTTCTTGTACAATGTCTAGAAGTCGACATACTTCCTTGAAACATTTTCCTGTGAATTCAGAGCCATGATCACTGACTATAGTACGGCATACACCAAACTGAGTGATTAATTTGAATAAAGGATTCGCTACAGTCAAAGGGTCTGTATTCGGTATAAGCTCGGCAAAAAGAAATTTACTAAATAAATCAATGGCAGTGAATATGTATGAGTTGCCGCTTCGTGAGATAGGGACAGGTCCATATTGGAGGTCCATTTCCCATACTTCGAAAGGTGCACTAGGTGTAGGAAAACTAGTTATTGCGGCTGTTGTCCTTAACGTTGTGTTTTTTTCTTCTCTGGCATTCAGGACATGACCTAATATAAGCTGTCACTTTCTCGCTCATATTGGGGTAATAATATTGTTCTTGAATAAGGTCGTTGGTATTCTGGATACCAAAATGTCCGCCTAATGTTGAATCATGGTACAGTTGAATAATATGTTTAACCATGATTTCTGGTAAAACTAACAAGTAATTATTCATAATTTTTGAGCGGACAGATTTCTAGTCTTTGTATAAAATAAAATTCCATTTATTAAATGAAAGTTTGGAACCAATAAAAATAGTTTTCGGGTTTCTTTTTGAAGTTTAGGCAATTCACCTTTTTCCAAATATCGAATAAATGGTATACAGTATTCATCAGTGCGTTGGAGTTCATGGACTGACTCGGCACTAAATCCGTTTTCTCGAAAAATGTCTATAGATTTCAAGATATTGGCATTTGTGTCACTTTCGACAGACGACTCATGATTATTATATATCATTGTTCGCTATAGTATTATCACTGATGTCATATCGTGAATCAAAAGGATCAGTAGCACGCTCATCTTTAAAGTTCTCTCTCCGGCCGCTGTAAATCTGCATTTTCAGTCGGATAATTTGGAAATAAATCGCACTCAGACGAAATACTACTTTCTGTGCTTTTGTCAAAAACTGTGTCATTACAAGATTGACTGATTGTTGTAGCATTGAAAATTTCACTTGATTTTTGTAAATCGTTTGTTTGGGTTACTTGATTAAAAATGTCATTTGAAATCGTTTCCGTCTGAAATGTAGAATTATCTAAATCTTTGAAATTTGACTGTTTGTCAACACTTAAATTAGAATTATCAAGATCTTTGTCTTTTGAGTGTAAACAATCCTTGAAAGCACTATATTTAGATGATTTACGAGGTTTGCGTTTTACAAATATCTTGTATTCATCAATATCCTCCGTGTCACCATCATAATCATCATTTGCTTGTAAATCAACTTTCGGAGCTATGTCAAAATTAGGAAATATTGTTTTTGAAGCTGAAACAGGTACAATTTGTTGATTTGCAAATCTTTCTTGTCACTTGCATCATCATTTTGCAAGTAATTTGACAACAGTTTTCCTCCCGGTAGTATTGTTTGTCCAGTATTTTCATATTCGTGCGGGAAGAATGGATCATTTTCTTCCGGCTTTTCAAATGAACTATTAGCTTCCAGAGTACAGCGGGATAATGCATCAGGTACTTGCATATCCTTTGCAGGTTTGTATTGTATTTCGAAGTTGTATTGCTGTAATATAGCAATCCAACGTTCGTAGATAGCCCCTTTCAACTGTTTACTAAACAACGGTTTGAGTGCCTGATGATCACACTCTAAAATAAATGGTTTTGTTCTCAAGTATGGTGAACATTCTATAACTGCTGTGATCATTCCAAGAAGCTCAAGCTTTGTTGGGCCGTAAGATTTCTGCCATTTGCTGAGGGCTTTAGAGCCAAAACGAATAACTCAAATTTCATTATCACTTGACTTTTGGTACAGCATGTATCCTATGCCTTTGCAACAAGAATCAACAGAAAGTCTAAAAGGAATGCTATAGTCGAGGAAAGCCAGAATAGGAGAATTCACCAATAAAGATTTGACCTTTTCAAATGCCTGTTGTTGTTCATTAGTTCATGTAAATCTCTCAAATTTTTTCAAAAGTCGAGTTAAAGGTTGCATTACTGTACTAAAGTTTTCAATATATTTTCGGAACCAGTTGAATAAGCCACAAAGACGGCGCAGTTCTTTGACATTTTTCGGAACAGGGTATTCTACTATAGCTTGTACCCGATCTGGAGGTGGTTCAATTCCTTTATTGGAAATTTTGTGACCTAAATTGGCATTTGAAAAAATCCTGATGAAAGGTCGATCGAGGTCAGAAAGTTTGGTGTTTTATTCGAAAACGGCTCTGTAAGGTCTTGTAAATCAGGAATAGCATAAGAAAATTGTTCAGTTACTTTAGAAACCGGAATTTGGTTAAACTTTCTTTCGATTTAGAACCATGCTCAGAATTACTATTCGGATGAGTTTTCTTTGAGACAAGAACTACTTGACTAGATATCGGGATATCTTCGGTTTCTTCAACAGGAGCAATAAATCACTGTTTTAAAAGCTCATCTAACTGATACCGCAAAGTGTCTTTTTTATCAGGTGTTAATCTATAAGACCTCTGGTTTTTTGGCTTGAAATCTGATTTTAGAGTTAATTTATGCTCCACCAGATTTGTGTATCCCAACTCCGGATTTTCATCAGTCACAAATAATTTTTGTGCGCAAGCAATAAATCTATCAAAGACAACTTTTGATTTTCCGTTAAATGTTTTGGAATATCAAAGTACTATATAAATTTAGAGTCAATTTCTCTGTTACATTTATCATCAGACTCAGTCAATAAATCAGTGTTCTGAACAAAATGATTTTCTGTACTGTCACTCACTGGAACACAAATGTGATCACTAGAAAACGGTTCTAGCATTGCTAATGTTTGGCCCTTTTTCAAATTTACACTTTCATTGGTAAAATTAAAAATTTTAACTGGAACTTGATTGTCACGATTAACTGTTACAACAGCCTTAGATATCATGAGCCCAAAGTCTTTATTTAGCCTACTACTACATATACCTTGTATTCCATATAGATTTTTACCATTAACACGACACCAAACTAGTTTTTCTGAATTCGGAGAAACACAAATAGGACTCTGAGTAGTGATTTTTATTTGTTTTGATCTGACAGAAAAGTCACAGAAATCTTAAACAATGTTCTTAGATAGCAGATAATTAGTTCCTAAAATTAAGGGATGCGATGTTTGTTTCAAAACATATACGGATATCCAGTGTTTTCTCCAGATATTTTTACACTGGCAGTCCCATAGATGCTAATTGTTTGGTTGTTTGCTAAAGTTATCCGATCATTTGTACCTACAAATTTTGTTTTCACAGAATCTGGGACTGAATTGAAAAACTGTGTTGATATCACATTGATTGAACTGCCGGTGTCAATTAAAGCTGAAACCTTAAAATTGGCAATTTGCAATGGTAAATATAAAAAATTGTGAAAACTATTTGTGTCGTCGGCACTAGTACAATCCCAGATAGCATGACAGTGTTGGGCCAATGCTGGTAATTTGTTGGCAGTTTTGTTGGGCCTATGTTGGCAAATGACGTTGGTCCAACATATTTTTGCTCATCGGAATGACGTTGGTCCAACCTGTAGGGAATTTGTTGGGCTAACATTTTATATTCTGCATAACTACATGATGCCAACAATATATCCACTTAATAGCAAAATAAAGCCAACGTTGGACCAACACTACAAACACACACATGGAACCAACCTCCAACCAGGAATGAATATTGTATATTATATGTCATTTAGGAATCTTACTGCGGGTATGGGTTCATCTTCATTGTCTGTCTTTTATATCCCACGAGTCTGGCGAAAGGGATGTAGACAGGGAATATGAACTCGTATCCCCTGTGATGCCCAAATAACTTTTATTTTCTGTTAGGAGTTTTGTAATTTTTCTGTTAGAAGAGCTAAAAAATTGAGGTTTTGCTACCATGGAGATACGGTCTCAGATCCCCTGTCAAGGTAACCAATCAAATTCAGGTTTTACCTGGA
>MJUU01006375.1:9209-35880 GCA_002080025.1 Modiolus philippinarum
TATGTGTGGTAAGGGGTAATATGTTTGTAATTTATGAGACTGTAGTTAGTCTAAAAGGCTTAAAAGCATACTTTCTAATTGCTTAGATATGATGAAACGATATTTAATCAACATTTTCAAGTTATATATCAATTTCATGAAGTAATTGCACCTCAACGTCAAAACAGCAGAAATTCTGAAAAACGGAAAATTCCCATTTTTCATACAATTTCGGACAGAAGAGTCGAAAAGAGACCTTTTGAAAAGTTTTAATGTACTTAACTGATCTTCTGCATGTCAGTTTTAGTGAAATACACACCAGAATTCCCATTAAACATTATCTTTTTATCATTTAGAGCCTGAATATTTCAACTTTTCTCTAAATTTGTAGGGGAGGGGTGCTAATTTTGACATTTATGAACCTATAATACGTCTGAAACTAAAATTTTTGCATACAATTTGTTGCTAACATATCATAAATTATTATTGCATCGGCAATTATTAAATATATATTCAGATTTTTACGACCCTTAAGTCAAAAAGTCGAAAATGTGAAAAATCTAAAATTCCGAAAAATTCCATTTTTCAAAAATTTTATACCGAAAATCAAAATTTTATGGACTTTAATGGTTTTATTTTCCAACATTGTATCTCAACTGATAAGTTAGGCATAAAAACTAGATCAAATGTCGATGGTTGTTTATCTGAAAGGAATTGACAGCCTAAAATCGAGATTTTCGCAATTTTTTGAAGGGGTAGGGGTAGATTTTTTGTATCCCCTGATCATAAAATGGGCGTAAAGTACCCAAACTTGTGTTCATTGTAAAGCATATTAAATTTGCCTTAACTTGATACCAAATTTCAGTACATATTACTTATCTGCAAAAAGTTATGGAGCTTAAAAGATGAAACTTATGTTAAAACGAAAATACAATAATTTTTCGGGTGTACTATAAAAGTGGCCCTATACTGTCTATGCGTGCAGGTTATGTTCGTGTTAACATGTTTTATTTTGAAGAGGGGACATAGAAGGACTGAAAAAACCGGTCTGGTTCGGAAGTGGGGGGGATGCACGGAAAGTGTTTCCAGCCCACGGACTACTCCTTATTCTGATCCG
Organism: Modiolus philippinarum; assembly: GCA_002080025.1. Taxonomy (NCBI): domain Eukaryota; kingdom Metazoa; phylum Mollusca; class Bivalvia; order Mytilida; family Modiolidae; genus Modiolus; species Modiolus philippinarum. The sequence continues at coordinate 10,306 of MJUU01006375.1, forward strand.
GATTTCCCTCGTATGGACCAAAACAATAGTTGTTGATCGAACTACCTCAATTGTCTGCCTGATACTGAGGAGACGGTGGTGTATGAATATTTGTAGTATTAACTATCAAAACATGAACAAATCGCTTCAAATCATTAGTAAAAATACACCTCTTAAATTATGTGTATTCAGATAATTGATCTAGGGTGAGTTAAACTGATAAAAAGTCGCCAAATACCGAACTATTTCCTACGCCATGACATTGTGATCCCAAAAACAATTATATACTCTTGAATAGATAGTACGCTATGATCGAGTATATGAAAATAAAATTTTTGGAATCGCCGTTCATTTAAGCGTAAAAAGTTTAAATGAAAATTTATAAATTTGACAAAGAAATGATCGGTGACGTCATCGATAAAATTACTTCATAAGAGCATAATTTTAAAAGTTAACAATAGATTTCATACTCTGCGATTCCCTTTGCGAAAAAAATATGTGTCACCATCTAAATAACAGATTAATTTTGAAAGCGTTAATTTCTCTGGTAATATCTATAAAAGTATGATACCAAGTTATCTCTCTTGTGTAATTTCGGATTTTCTTTAAAGACCATACCAGATTTACAGCTCTTGCCACTTTTGTGCATGTTTTAAATCTTATGCCCTAAAGGGCTAATCGCATGACCATAAACAAATGCAAATACAAAATACATTGCATAAAAGTATGCAGTCTTGGAGTCCATTTTCCTTTTTAAAATAGATTAACGTACTACAAGCATTCAAAAGACGAGATATTTTACTGAAAATGTTAGAAGAAGGGACCTCAATTCCTTGTTTAAATGAAGGTCTGATATGTATCGCATTTTAACCTGGTTCAATTAAAGTTAACAACGTTACTTTAGAGAAAAATCATAAACAAATTATCATTTGTTGAATTCTATAAGTCATGGCATCATTTCCCACCTTAAAAACCAAAATTATAGCCTATTTTTGGTTGAAATTGATTCTGATGGTCAACCTTTAATTGAAACGTTCCATGACTTTAAGGATGTTCGCTTGTCATGTTTATGCATTTTTGTCAGATTTTCGGACTTCTCTGGTTTTATCCATTCAAAGGCTTAATAATAATTTGCTCGGTGACCCCCTAATTTTTCGTTAATTGCATTTTATATATCTTAAGGATCATTCTGACAAAATTTTATTCAACTGGTGTTAATTTGTCACATTCATTTTTGGATAAACATTGCTCATGTTAAACCTATGAAAAATGCAGAGGAGTTCAATTTCCCGCCATTTTTTGAAACACTTGGAACTCAAAATTTTCATCGGTAACCTATAAATTTTTTCGGCTTTAATTATTTCTTTTTCAATTTTCTAACAAAAAATCACATTTAATTGAAATCCTTGTTATTTTAAAATTGACCAGCGAACATCCTTAAACTTAGAGAGACTACGGAAAGAATACTTTGATTCCTGGGAGTTTAGCTCATGAAAATTGCGTAAAACTCAAATTAATGCAGTCAATTATTATTTTGGGAATAAATTATGTAATATTATAAATAAATATAGTCATAAGCTTTTTGGAATATCTTTTTCAAAAGACAATCCCTGTTTTCCCGAATGAATAAAAACTAAATAAATATGAGATTTCTAAAATGATAAAACTACATAAAAAACTTTACAAAGCGGATAATTGCCCTATTAAAATTCGTGACTATGTCTCGAAATTATAGGAAGTGGTTTTTGAAAGTTATCAATGGATAAAAACCGCAAACCATTCAAAATTCGATCTGACAATTGTACCAGCTGAGCATCACAAATTCACACATCCATCCACTTTAATTAAATGTCTTTATATTTGCATTCTTATGTTGCGACAATTTTCAAATTTAAATCCATTACTGACGCATTTTCAGATAGATCACAAAAGTTATATTGGTTAACCAACTTACCATATGATCAGCTGTTTTCACAGTCTTTTCCTTTTTCTTTACTATTCTTTCATTTTTTGGTCCGAGTGTATTTGATTTGTAGTAATCTGAAAAAGGGATAGTAACAGAAATTAGAATATCATAAGTAATTTAATTTATTTTCTTGTTAATTTTGACTGATTTATTATATTTACAGAAACAAAGTTGATAAAAGTTTTTTTCGTCAAATCCAATAAGTCCCTTTAGTTAGTATCATGCTTTAATTTTAGGAATGATACATACACAAGTGTATAACTTGTAATCTCCAAAAATCCACAGTCCGTGTTTCCTGTGAAGTATAAATCATGGATGGACGAAAATTTGTTCGGACAGTGCTGAGGAATAGTATAAAAGTTGTGTTGCCTTTCATTTCATGCATGACCGAATCTGACTCCAGACCTTGGATATTAGAGCAGGATTATATTTCAAATTTGGATGAATATTATTTTGTCGGTAGATGCCCCTTGTATATTTCTTGATAAAGCAGCTTTTAGTGAATGACTCAGATTAAGTTTGCATGCACTGGAGGAGATATTGTTAATGTTCTTCATAAAAAATAAGAACACTTTGTCATAGATGTCATGCGTGAGTAACGCATGTCGAATCAGTTGAGTATACCGACTTTCTCATTAGACATAGTTATCTTCGTGACCGCCTTATAAATCAAGGCTTCAAAAAAAGTCCGTCTCATACGATCATTAAAAAGATCTTTAATAGGTATCGGTCCCTTCTGGAAAAATTTGAAGTTTCGGTCCGGACTGTGATTCAAGATTCCCTTTTTACCTAATAAGTCTTTTACTATCTACGAACTTTCAATAGCAATTGCTATCGGACACTACCGCAATGGGAGGGCGGTTTGGTGCGTCATAAAAACGGCTTAACCCACAATTTCTTTAGTAATGCATCTACTATGTTAGAATTATTAAGCATTGGCCCGTCACAATTCGGCTAAGAAATTTTGTTATTGCCCCCATTTGATTAATTTCAAATGTTAAATTGAATTTGGCCAAACTGCCCCCAAATTTTTGGTTAATTCAATTGCGTTCCCTTAACTTCAGATCCTGGATCCTGATTTGCTGATAAAACATAAATAAAAAAGAAAAGAAATATTTCATGCTCCACGTAGCTGTTATACAAAAAAATCTGAAGTTATAAATCAAATCAGTTGACAGCCATTTTTATGGTTTGTTCCCTTTTCCAAATAAGCCGGCTTTCGGTATTCCATGTTTGTTCGTCTGTATGTCTTTGCGATCTTCACTCTTTTATCTTTTAGCATAGTTTACAACGATAGACTAGTCAGGAGCTGAAAAATTGATAAAGTTGTAACTTGAGATCTAAAGGGTAACCCTACCACTCAACTCACCCTCTGGTGGCTTTATTTCCAACACATCAGCTAGATGATGAAAACCCCCTTTGTTTAAGGCTCCTATAAACTGTTTATACCGATCTTTTGTGAATTTAGAAACTTCGAAGAAGAAATTTGCATTTCTATCTTGTTCCGAAATTTGTTTTTCTTTCAAATTCATCCAATAATCCAAAGAAATGATCTTATCTTCAATTAGAACGTGAATAACTTCCTTCAACATTACTGTCTTTAACAACCATTGCCAATTTTCTGTGAGCTTATCTTCAATTTTTCTGTTCCATTCCATGTTTGATTTCCAAATTTACAATCTGTCTTGAAAATAATTCCACAATCACCCCATTTTACATACACATATTATACTTCCCATAAGAAATCATGTCCGTTTAAAGTGATCCAAAGATATGAAATATACATGAAATTGACTAATCCGCAAATTTCCAAAATGGTCAATAGAGTATTAAATAAATTACACAAGGACTAAAACGACAAAAAGTTTACAGTATTAAACTTTTTGTCTACTTAATAAATAGTTAACTACCGAATTTCAATACCGTACTATTTGTATTGTCAAAGAAAAGTAAACGGAGCGATTATTTCTGAAGAAAGAATACATATTCAGTGGGTAAGTGCATCGAATTAGATATTGATTTACACCAGAGTAAGCAGGGTCGATTTAAACTGAAATCAAACAAAGGTTTCAATCTTATCTGTTAAAAATTATTTAAAAAAGACCTGGATACGTTTCAACTGAATGAAATGTATAAAGGTGAATCATAGTTCCAAATTAAAATAGTCTGCTAATGTATAGCTTCACAAGCACCCCCTATTCCGAATAATCCCAGCTCTTATTTTCATATACAAGTTTTTCATATTTTACTTGGTGTAAGTGTGATTAGAGTAAGTTTTCCTTTTTATCTTAGTTTTGCGTTGGTCTATTGTACCTATAGTTGAAAAAGGGGAATGCAATGTTGTTCAGTGGAACAGTATCGAGAGATCCTCTGACTTGACGTAAGTGTTATGGAATTCCGGAACCAAATATTGATACATAAATCGTAAAAAATTCTAAATGCAATAAATTAAGTCTGTAAAAAGAAATTGTTTTTCGAAATGAACTTAAAGTGCAACATTCCCAACGCACGCACAAGCGCAGCGCAGTAAGCACAATTGGTTCCAATACAGGCCCTTTTTTTGCTGTCTTGTATAATAATTAATAGTGGAAGAGGATTTTTTTTCTGCAAAAGTTAGGGATATACATCTGGAAAATTATAAAAAGGATCGTCAGATCGAGGACATTTAGCTTCGTTCATATTCGTTACTTACAATTATGAAATTCTAAAATAAACTTTTGTATAGTGAAATCATTTGGGAATTAACCGAATGTTTAGAACCTTTTTGAATAATCGATATGTTTCCTTACTTATTTAAAGTGACTCGATTTTGAACAAAATATGATTGACAATTAACAATATAATATCAGAAATGATCATGTTATATTTTAAAAGGTATGATTATGTGGTTTTTAAAGAACTAAATCATTTTCAATACGTCAGCAGTCTATACACACATATCCGTGTTATTTCAAATAAAATATTAGCTAAAAAATACGAATTACTCCAGTGGTCTGCCCCAGTTTATTTGTCCGTTTGGACCCTAGCTTAATACTGAAAACGATTTTCTGTTAAATATCGTTTTACGAACCATTAAAACCTAGAGAAATCAGCTTTAAATGACGGCAGGTGATTTTATCAGAACAGTTTGAAAGTTCTAAGTCTTCGGTGAACAGGAAGAAGACATTCAGGATACTTCTCTGCAAAGGTTAAATCCACGAGTATCTTTCTGTATAAGTAAGATTTCAAATTTTTTCCAACTCAAAATATCTAGTAGAAGTATCTACAATTACAATCTTCTTGGAACAAATTCTATGATACGTTGAGATGTTGAGGGTGCGCTGAAGAGACTAATTTCATGTGAGTGTATTCAGACAAACCATATTTTGTAATGAAAGCTGTTTTCGAAAAGTCAGAGTCTTTTACTTTAACCTGGCGATAACCACTCATGAAATCGAGTGTAGAAAGCACTGTAGCACCCCTCAGTGTATCTTGACATTCGCGTTATTAATATTGTGGGTAGAGTGACAGTCTTCGGGAGTAACAGTCCACTTATCAATAATTTCCTCTACATAGGAATTAAAATTCTTAAAGTTTACCTTCTTCACTCCTACTAAGAAAAACATCGTATACATGATAAATCAAAAACCCTCTGATACGATATAAACCTGCTGAAACTCTCAAAACGAAAATGATACATCATTACCCGTCGTTATCAGACGGTTGTGAATGTTTAGATAGTATAGATCTCAGAAAATTTGTAATTGAAATGATAACTCTCACGTTCTCATTTTGAAAAGCTTTGTTAACTTCACCTTGGATGTAATCGATAACCCCTCTATTAGGGCTTTGGCTACAGTTTAGATCTGTTTACACAATTAAAAGGCTATATTAAGGGGTATTCTATCTACATGCTATAGCTAGCTACATGCTTTCTTCAAAGTCATATAGCAGTAATTTTCACACTAAATGCTTAATACTCTCGACGCTAGATGTGGTTACCATTTTTTCCAATTAAAAAAAAACAAAGAAAGAAAGAAATAGAGGAATGTAATACAAACTAACTCTGTTGACTGTTTGACTAGTGCGATGGAGTTAATTTTCATAAGATGAGAGGTCCGTAGGACCATTGTCTGTTCTGAAAGAAACATGTATTGATTGTAAAGATAAGATCGGAAACAATTTGAAATTGGGTGAAAAATTACCTTTCCTACTCTTATAATGAATGATGAAGCGATATGGAGTAAATTCAAATAAGACAAATAAATGACAAAGCAAAGCAATGGAACAACGCTTTTATTGTTGTTTTTCATCTTGAAGTCACCATGAGGCCTTCAACAATGGGCTTTTCTCATACCTCATAGTAAGAGCAAGACGACCCCTAGCAACGGTTTGAGCGGAATTCATTTATAAATGTCGAGCAACGGTACATCCATGTCTTTTTTAGTCGGTTATCCATGGATGCAGGATCGTCAAGAAACATTAACTTATCTGGCAACGTGTTCTTACAATTGCTGTCATCCGTTGCCTGACAAAAAGACTAATAGAAGACGAATACAACAATATCTTATATCAGTCCATATCTTGAGGGATAAATCTTTTAAGATTTCCTAAATATACAGTGATAATTGTTGTCTTGTCTTAGCATCGTATTCTTTTGGGATAAATCCTTATGGGACCTAAATAGTCTCAATAGTCATCTCTCTCTATCAAAACATCTCCATTGTTGTGGCCCTAATCTATTAGAATGAAAAATATAACAGGAAACACCTACAACGGCTGAAAATCACAGTCACATGCCACAATATTCCAAGGAACTACACAGAAAAAAAACACAAATAATAATAAAAAAAAAACAAAACAAAACAAAACTGTTAATCTTTTTCAGTAGATATATAGTAGGCTTATCTCAATAGAAATACACATCAGTCGTTGTCGGATAAATCCTTTCTGCGTTCGAAATAGAAACAGGGGGTCATCTTTCTATGTCCAGGCATTTCCATTTCATTTGATAAATTCTTTTAATATCGAACAATTAATTCCAGTCAAATCGTTTATAGGGGCCGTCTTGAAATTACTACGCGATATAAGCAAAACTCATGCAAGGCCTCATGGTGATTTCAAGAAGTACAACAACAATAAAAGCGTTGTCCAATTGCTTTGTTTTACCGTGCATTTGTAGAGACTTGGTATCATGTGCATTGACTCCATATCCTGTCATTGCTTATTTAAGTCTCTATGATCCAATTCCTACTGTTGCTTATAATGTTTAATAAAAAAAACTTGCCATATAGCGTGAGCTTTTGGTTTTACGCCCTTTAAATGGCCAAATAACTCAAACTTATATTTTTACATAAAGTATGAACCTGGTTCATTATTGAGGATTTTTTGCATTTACTGTGAAGTGGAAGCTTTCTTTATTAAGGGTACCAATTTCGACCTGATGAATATAATGCCATTTTCATGTGTTTTGTCTTGTCTTATGGTTATTTCTCCATGCTGCATAATTTCCTTTGCCTTTGTACTATTATATGTTTACGTCTCGGTCTTACCAATATTATGAAATGGTAATTGAAGCAAAGGTAGATTTCAGTGTGTAAATGGCAATACTCATTTGAAAAGTTGTGCGTTTCAAATCAAAATCCCAAAGCAAGGATTCGTATTTTTTTTAATAATGTGCATATTAAGTTATAGTTTGCCGTTTAAGGATTTTTTTTTTATTTTGACGCCTTAGTATACTAGTATTCTTGCTCATACTGAGACCTGTACTTTTTTTATTTTCTAGCTTAGTATTGTGAGCTTAACTATATAAAAATGCTCCTTTCAGCAGTCAGATGGATCGAGCCCAAGAGACGATTTTTCCGATTTTGGGTTAACGGAATAACGCACACCTGTTTGATACATGTTTGGAAAGTGGATACCATGGTGCATCGAAATGACGATGTCGTAGAAATTGAATTTGGTAACATTTTATTCTAGATGGGGTCAAAGGTCAAATTTTGAAAAATTCGATGCATTTTAAAGTGAGCTTCAATTCACAGATAAAACTGCAACGAAATTCGAATATCATTGTAAATTTAATTGGGGTAGTTCTTTAGTTTTACTTTTTATAATGATTTGTCTTTATTCAACAAGTTTCAAAGTTGGCATTTTGTTTAAAAGGCCCGTCATTTTGAATATTTGCGCCTCCATGATATAAGGGGTTCTTTCGGATATAAATAACTGCGCATATCTGGCTTTTATAGAATTATTCTTTAAAGGAAAGCAGATAAGTGAGGCTTGTTTAGGGTGGGTCCCAATATCCCATATCCTAGCAAGTCTGGACTAAAATACCCCATTGAAAATTGAATATATCCCAATAATTATTTAAATATCAAATATCCCATGGTCAAATTATCCCATATCTCAATTCAATTTGTCTCAAATATCTCATATCCCACTGTTAATAATCGTAAATATCCCATATCCCAATATACCCTTAACCAAGTCAATTTGAAATTTTGCAGAAAATTCGTATATCTCGAAATTGGTCAAGGTTAGAAAAAGATCTGTTTTCATCATTGGTACATCTGAAATATACACATATACACCGCTCAGCAAAATAAAGATCACAGAATAAAAAAAAGTAAAATATGGTCCTAAAATTTCAAAAAAGCTTACATCCCCTGAAAGAAAAAAGATTTTTGGACGTTTTAAACGGGAAATGGCAATGAAAAAAACAACAAAACAACGTTTGTTTCGAATCAAAGAGGACCTGCATTTTTTCAAAAAAACGCCACATTGATATACTTAGAATATTATCTTACTTGGCTTTTTGGTAGTCATTAACCGGTTTAACCCTACCGTTGGTTTTAGATAGTGGCCGGTACCAAGTCCGGCTGTCCCGAGTTCCGATTGTTGTTTACGTTTGTCTTTTGTCTTATTTGTGTTTTTCTTGTGTAGTTCTTTGGCAGATTGTGGCATATGATTGTATTTTTCAGATGTTGATATATCCTGTTATGCATTTCATTAAATTCGAAATGATAATAATAATAAAACACAGTTTGATAAAGGGTCTAAAACATTGATAACATTTAGTTATATTTTAATTGTGACTTGTGTTGAAGATATCAGCTCCTGAATACTCTAAAAATGGTGAAAATTTAAGAAAATAAGTGGCCACATTGAGTTTTCCACGACTTCAGAACTGCACTCTATTTACAGGTGTAGAGTTGATGAAACATAAAGACTCTCACAATGTAGAGATTATTTTGATAAATAACAAAATACTGAAGAAACTGTAAATTTACTTTCTGCATAAGGGTATTTCGACAACTTTTGTCTCATCAGTGCAGATAAAATCAAAAATGAGAAATCCAGAGATCGAAAGTTGAACAAAGTCTGATAGAGAACAAATAAGAAAAAGGGTCTAAATAGAAAGCAGAGCTTTACCTGCGGGAGATACTCCTTAGATTTAATTACAATTTTCTAATTTGAATATTGTAAGTTGCCAAAAAATCGGTTTTCGGACCAAAACCGAAGTACAATCTTGTACAAGGTAGCCTTTACCTAATTCTGTGGTAGTGTGAAATAATGATGCCAATTTTCAAAGTAGTCTTTTTATAATGGATACAGGGAAATGTACTAAATGATTTCAAAGGGTATTTAGCAGTTATTTTGTTGAAAAGAGTGTCTTTTAATTGAACAAAGTCCAAAATTGACGTATGTATTAATTTTTCTTTAATCGATCACTTCAAAGTTGAACTTTCTGTTTTCCGAAACAGAGCTGTCCCATACGTAATATATTTTTTTCTCAATCAGATATCAATCTGTTGCTATTACTTTACTATCAAACCTACCATAAAACAGGCCAAATGTTAAAGTACCATGAAATGAAAAGGATGAGTGGCAATAAGACCCATATTTGGCCCAAAAAAATCAAGTTGTTTAAAATAGTGTGATATTTATGGGAAATATTAACTATTACATCTGGCTACAAAGAAAACATATAATAATACGAATTCCTTTCATTTTGACGTTATTCTGACATCACAAGGAGCCGTCTTTTTGAAAGAAAATCAGAAAATCTGCAATTTTGAATGTTCTCAAAGCAAAAGTGAACATGGGGCACATGCAATCAACAACTTCAAACTTTCAGAAATGATGTATTTCACCATTTTACACATTTTGACTAAATATGAAGTTGTTATTCAGATGTGCCCATATTTTTCAAAGCACAAAAATGTGCAAAACACAGCAAATATCTATGAAATTCTGACTATTTCCAAAAATATAGCTTTTGAGTTAACTGATTATCATGAGAATCAAACTGATATGGAAAAAAGCTTTATCATTTTCATAAAGCCCTATATTTGTTCAATGTTTCAGGAACATAAGACGTCTGTTTGTATAGTTTTAGTTTCATGGTAAATCTTGGGCCAAAAATGGGTCTTACTGCCACTCATCCTTTAACTCCCAATATATGTTATTCCGAAACGTCGAATATGTAAGATTTTATTGTCCCATATGTACAGACTCTTTAACTACTTCGGTTTTTCAAAAAATAAAGTTAATGGTTTCAAATGAAAAACAAAGTTTAAAATTTTTATTCAAGTAAATCCATAAACTGGTTTAACCCTACCGCTAGCTCTTGCTAGTGCCTTCAGCAAGTCCGGCTATCCCGAATTACTATCGTTGTATAGTTAGTCTTTTGTTTTTATTGTTTTTTTTCTCGTGTGGAAGATCGTGGCATGTGATTATAATTTTCGGCCATTGTAGGTGTTTCCTGTTGTGTTCTCTCCTTAAATTTATTGCTTAATATCAAATTATGTTGGTACTTTAATACTGGGATTATGTAAAGAGTTAAAACATTCAGGAGAACTATGAAAAATTCAATAACAACAGTATTTGAACAGAATGAAAACATGAAATAATCAAGCATACCTCCATGAACAAAAGAAAAAAAAAACCATGGATGTAGCATTGCTCGACATTTAGTGATGAATTCCGCTCAAATCAGTGATAGTTACTAAATTTATGAGGTATGACACTTGGTGACCTCAAGATGAATAACAACAATAAAACGATGTTCCGTTGCTTGGATTAATCATGCTTTTGCAAAGAATTTGTTTCATGATTATTTACTCCTTATCCTTTCATTGTTAATACATAATAGGATCTGTAAGTCTCGTCATGTGACACCGAGAAATCACGATAAAATTCAAATTTGAAAACGTTTCCCGCAAAAATATGACGTTGTGGGATTATGACGTCCTTATTTTTTGCTTGAAACGTCATATTTTTTTCTGTTAAAAATGCAACTTCCGGGTACAAATTATGTACCCGGAAGTCCCAAGAACAGGAGCCAAGATTGTCCCATACGTAAGATTTTTTTCTTTCTTTAGCAAGTGAACCATTAATTAAATTTTCTTGGTATCTTCGCATAAAACAGCTCAAATAGGTATGTACTGTGTTCTAGAATATTATTTTCCTTAATTACTTCACAGATTTATTCATTATAAACAAGAGGCTCAAGGCAAAGAAAAATGCATATTTATTGGTTGAATAGACTTAAATACACACTCAAAAAGAACCAAGCTATTGACAGGCAGTGCTTTCTTTAAAGGCCTTATACAAATTGTGTGATTTTACAATGAGAGGGGGGCACGCTTTTGGAAAATGGGAAAAATGGGTAAAAAATGTAGGGAAATGGGAAAAATAATTAAAAAAAAATATGAAAATGGGAATGAACAACAACTGGGAAACGAAAATAAGTTTGGGAAATGGGAAACGAGGTGCAAAAAATGTGGGAAATGGGAAAAAATGTCCAAAAAAGTGGGAAATGGGAGAACAGACACCCCGTGTCCCTCCCCTCTACAATATAAAAACCTGATATAATTACTGATATTATACTGTTTATATCTCGCATATGGGACATCACCAAGGGTAATTACTATTCGTGTTCTTTTACTTTAATAACATTTTTTCTTGTTTTTTTCAGATAAACCACTAATATTAAATAGCAAAGGAAAAACTTGCAACTAAGGAAAAAAGAGAAAGAAATGGGAAATATGTACAGAAATAAAGAAAAGTGTGATCCACAGTATCATTAGACAAAATAAAAAGGAGCTGATAGAGTGAGACAGTAATAATTTTGGGTAATACTTTAAATTATGTTGATGTGCACATCCATTTGATGGACAGTGACTTCGGGACATGTGCGCAGCTTTATGTAATAAACTGTAAATGTAAAGTAGTACCAGGTGTGAGTTTTGAGTTGGAGGTTGTAAGGGTATTTTTTTTTTTGTTTTTAAGCATATGTGGTGTGTCATATTACCCTATACATGCTTTTGTCATTTCCTGTACATATTTATTATATCATGTCAGTCTCAATCTCAATTTGTTGAAAAATCTGAAACTATAGCGTGAAATATATTTTAACTTAAAGATAAACAAAATTGTTATAAATCTATCAATCAATCATTGTATTGTGTATATAACATTGGTATTTAAAATAAAGAATTACAAAAAAAATTGAGACAGCAAGCACTCAGAGAAGCACAAAAAAAAAACAGAAGGCAAAAACAAATAAACAATTGAAAGAACAAATGAAGGAGAAAGAATGAAATAATAATAATAAAAAAGAATATGTTGGCAGAAAATAAAGGTTCAGAAAGAACAAATACAATGTTGTGCTGAGAGCAAGAAAAAAAAAAACAAACAAACAAACAAAATGTCGAACAGTCAGGATGGTATGATCAGTTGTCTTCCCAAAAGAAATACATAATAACAGAGAAAGACAGAGTGAGAAAAAATGCTGATAAACAAAAGATGTCATGGATATCGTGTATAAAAATGAAAGTAAGAAGATAAATGAACTGCAGATATTAAGACAGTTACAAATAAGAAGAAATCAGAAGAACAAACAGTTTCTCCTATACAAGTGAAAGATCTTTAAAAAGACCTAAGAGGAAAGCATCAGAAGAATAATAGGATCTTGCATAAGGTCAGATTAAAGATCGGGCAATCTTTCACAAGTGTAAGAAATTTCGTCTTTTCTCGAGTGGAGACGAGAGTAAAAGACGTAGAATTTCTTACACGAGTGAAAGATATCCCGATCTTTCATTTTGACCGAATGCAAGATCCTATTTCTTCTGTAAAACACGGATAGAAATGTCTAGAAACTTATACCGTGTGAACAATGTTGTCGCCATTTGAGTGTTCCTAACATTATGACGTCAGGTGTTTTTGATGACGTTTAGTCATGGTTACGATTGTTGTATCACAAAAATCTACACGTCTGGTTGGTCATTTACCGGTGTGAGATGAGGTCGCGTGCATCGATCTCACATGGGTCATCTCCCACTATAAACCACCATTACGGAATAACAAACGGTCTCTTCTAGAAGTGAAAGATCTTTAAGAAGACTTAAGAGAAGAACATCAGAAGAACAAACGGTCTCTTCTACAAGTGAAAGATCTTGAAGAAGACTTAAGAAAAAAGCATCAGAAGAACAAACGGTCGCTTCTAGAACTGAAAGATCTTTAAGAAGACTTAAGAGGAAAGCATCAGAAGAACAAACGACCTCTTCTAGATGTGAAAGGTCTTTAAGAAGACTCAAGAGGAAAGCATAAGAACACAAAGGGTCTCTTCTAGATGGGAAAGATATTTAAGAAGACGTAAGAGAAAAGCATCAAAAGATCAAACGGCCTCTTCTAGAAGTGAAAGATCTTTAAGAAGACTTAAGAGAAAAGCATCAAAAGAACAAACGGCCTCTTCTAGAAGTGAAAGATCTTTAAGACTTAAGAGAAAAACATCAAAAGAACAAACGGCCTCTTCTAAGAAGACTTAAGAGAAAAACATCAAAAGAACAAACGGCCTCTTCTAGAAGTGAAAGATCTTTAAGAAGGCTTAAGAGGAAAGCATCAGAAGAACAACGGTCTCTTCTAGAATGAAAGATCTTTAAGAAGACTTAAGAGGAAAGCATCAGAAGAACAAACGGTCTCTTCTACAAGTGAAAGATCTGTAAGAAGACTTAAGAGAAAAGCATCAGAAGAACAAACGGCCTCTTCTAGTGAGTGGTCTTTAAGAAGACTTAAAAGGAAAGCATCAGAAGAACAAACGGTCTCTTCTAGAAGTGAAAGATCTTTAAGAAGACTTAAGAGGAAAGCATCAGAAGAACAAACGACCTCTTCTAGATGTGAAAGGTCTTTAAGACTTAAGAGGAAAGCATCAGAGGAACAAACGGTCTCTTCTAGAAGTGAAAGATATTTAAGAAGACGTAAGAGAAAAGCATCAAAAGAACAAACGGCCTCTTCTAGAAGTGAAAGATCTTTAAGAAAACTTAAGAGAAAAGCATAAAAAGAACAAAAGGCCTCTTCTAGAAGTGAAAGATCTTTAAGAAGACTTAAGAGAATAGCATCAGAAGAACAAACGGTCCCTTCTAGAAGTGAAAGATCTTTAAGAAGACTTAAGAGAAAAGCATCAAAAGAACAAACGGCCTCTTCTAGAAGTGAAAGATCTTTAAGAAGACTTAAGAGAAAAACATCAAAAGAACAAACGGCCTCTTCTAGAAGTGAAAGATCTTTAAGAAGGCTTAAGAAGAAAGCACCAGAAGAACAACGGTCTCTTCTAGAATGAAAGATCTTTAAGAAGACTTAAGAGGAAAGTACAGAAGAACAAACGGTCTCTTCTAGAAGTGAAAGATCTTTAAGAAGACTTAAGAGAAAAGCATCAGAAGAACAAATTGCCTCTTCTAGTGAGTGGTCTTTAAGAAGACTTAAAAGGAAAGCATCAGAAGAACAAACGGTCTCTTCTAGAAGTGAAAGATCTTTAAGAAGACTTAAGAGGAAAGCATCAGAAGAACATAAGACCTCTTCTAGATGTGAAAGGTCTTTAAGATGACTTAAGAGGAAAGCATCAGAAGGACAAACGGTCTCTTTTAGAAGTGAAAGATATTTAAGAAGACGTAAGAGAAAAGCATCAAAAGAACAAACGGCCTTTTCTAGAAGTGAAAGATCTTTGAGAAGACTTAAGAGAAAAGCATCAAAAGAACAAACGGCCTCTTCTAGAAGTGAAAGATCTTTAAGAAGGCTTAAGAGAAAAGCATCAGAAGAACAAACGGCCTCTTCTAGAAGTGAAAGATCTTTAAGAAGACTTAAGAGAATAGCATCAAAAGAACAAACGGTCTCTTCTAGATTAAGAAGACTTAACAGGAAAGGCGAAGAAGCGTTACCAGTTTCACCAATTTCAAACTCTAAAGTTGTGAAAAAAATATGAACAGCATGACTCCAAATAGTAAAAAGCTGCGGAAGAACATGGCATTGTATCAGTCGATTCAAATAGTATGCAGATTACTGAAGTAGCTATTCACTCTACAAAAGATATTTTACAGACACTAAAGCTTGTTAGAGCTAATCCAGTGACAGACAGTAGGCAAAAGGTTTATCCAATTGTCAAAAGTAACCTAGTTGAAACTGCAAAACAGAAAGGTGTGTGCCAAAAGCTGATATTTTCAACCTTTGAAATAAACCTAGGTAAAAGGAAAAACAAAAAAGAACAAAGTACATTTTTGTACATAGAACAAAACACTGAAACGAACGAAAAGGTCAGATGCAATATTTTGCACAACTCAACTTAAGATAAGACCATTTTATTCCAGAGATGATGTTAGTCGCGTAATGCCAAATAAGAACACAAAAATGAGTCTGGTCAGAAAGTTCATATTACCAAGAGATTTAGTCAACAACCCAAATGGAAGCATATAAGACATTTAAGACTGAAAATCCAGAAATAAAAGTTTGAAAGAGTTTTTTGACATCTGTAAACCAAAACATATTAAGATGTTAAATTTGTCAAGAGTAGCAATCTATTATCTAATGTGTTCCTTGTCAATACTTGACACTTAAAACTGAATCTCTAAATAAGCGGGTGAATTTAACAAAAGATCAAAACAAGAAATGCTGGATTTGACAGTAAATATATAAAGAAAAATATGTTTAAGCGTTGAATGTTCACAATATTGAGTGGTTATATTCTATGCTGAGTATAATACTATTTGTGATGTAGAAGACACTATATGAGTGTGCGAAATTAAAAATCCATATCCAAATAAAGAGGAGAATCAAACTGGTTAAAAACTGCAGCAGGGAAAGAATTCCTTGAAGAATTTAAAAACGAATTAGACGAACATATAAGTCATTTATTCAGAGCACTTTGAAAACAAAAAAAAACTTTGAGGAAAAACATTTGAAGTTGATGAAGCAATGATGATGGATTTTGCAGAAACTTAAAATATCAGATATTAAGACGAAGTAAAAGAAGCTCACTGGCTCACAGAAAAAGTCACTCTGCATCCAGTTTATCCAGTAGAACTTCAGATAGTGAAAACGACTTTGTGAAACACTCTTTTCTTGTAGGGTGAGATGCCCATCGTCAGGATTCCCACTTCGTGATCCAGGCTGAAAAAGAGGTGAGACTTGAAAACTCTGAATAAGTCATTTTCACGTGTGTTTGAATTTTACAGGAGGTCCACCTGCTCAGTATGAAGGCAAATGTTTTTTGACAGACACTGTAAATTCAAAAGAAATACTTGGAGTAAAGCTGGAAAGACATTTTTCAGAAACAGCCCATAGTAAAGGAACATGTGATTGGATTGGAGGGATCAGCAAATTTTGTATGCAACTATTTTGAGTATGGGAAAAACACTTTGGAAAGTGTGAATCAGTCAATGTATAGGTCGAAAGCTGATCTCCTCTTGGAGAACATACGGGAAAGATAAGCTACCTCAATAAAGGGAACTAAAGGAACAAGAAAGTTGCATGCTGCAAGGACTACAGATAATAAAGGGATTTTAAAAAAATAAGTAATGTATCTTGTTTTTTTCAAAAACTGTCCCTACAGTCACTGAATGGAAGATCTAACAACACCCCATTTTATTTTCTTGTTCGATGATTCATTCGAAATCATCGGCTTCTATCATAAAGCTTAATGTCTTCAAAATCTTGCAGACTGTATTCTGATTGGTTGATGTCAAAGGTTATAGAACTGAAAGTAAAATGGGATCATGCAGTGACTGTAAAGAACAATTAGTAAATCTAATTTTAACTAAATTGGACATTTTAAGTGACCAATGTGAAAACAAAGAGTACACCTTAGATTGTATTGAAATTAGATGCCAGTATAACAGTGCTAATGCAGTTTCTAATGAAGATAAGGCCTGCAAGTGAACAAATTCTGGACCCTAGTTTACTATCTTTTATGAACGTATCTTTTCTTATGTTGAAAAATGAAAAAGATATAAATTAAAATCGTGACTACCTAAAACAGGTTCAATCGCTACTGCTGCTGGGATGAGAATTAACAAGGTTAAATAGTGACACTATCGAGGTAACATAACTTCAAAAGGATATAAGATATAAGATCTTTTAACGGGCTGATGAGAAAAAAATCATTGATACCCATATCATAACTTTTACTTAGCTTTCTGCTTAAGTTTGTTACCTATAAAACAAAGACTACTGTGTTCTAAATTAATTATGGCAGTTGAAAATTTCGAAAGTTTGCAAATAACTGTGTAACAAAATCGCGTAAAGTCATCAAATTAGCATATTGTTGATTACAAAACGCAGTCCTGAAAAAGTTTCATGATGGTTCAGAGATCTAAATATGTTTTGAGTTTGGCCCTTGAAACATTGAAAGATTTGTACTTTTGGGGTTTCATGACTTGTGGACAAATGTATCATACCTTTGAACTTGCTATGTTATTTGCTTACCACGTAAAGGCAAAGTTCTGTTATGGGTCGGATGAGAGCGTTGTTTTGCATGGAGTTGTGAATACAGGCTGCCATTTCCTTGTACTCGGAAATACGACAAAAGACAAGGATAAATAAAAAATTCTACACAGCTGTTTCTAGGGTGAAACTCTGAATATACCTCTTTTAACAATCTATTGGCCGTAACACTTTCGGAGTTTTCTTAACATACTAGTATTGAATTTTTTATATATCTAGATATTTTAAATAAGTATGGATTTTTACAAAACTCTTGACCTAATTTATATTAAATAAAAGCGTTGTTCCTTTGCTTGTTTTTACCATGTATTTGTAGAGACTTTGTCTCATGTGCATTTACTCCATATCCTTTTATTCACCATTTACGACTGGAGTTTGTCTCTCCTGCAGTGTGGAGTCCGTAAAAAGATTCCCTGTGCGAGAGATGTATGCTCTCTATATTTTTCAGTTATGGTGTACTTGTGCGTGAGAGAATTTCTCATATGGATATACTATTGATACTTTCAAATTTTGGCATTTATTTATTAATTTCGAAATGTAATCCAGACCACCTGTTTTAAGTGCCCACATCTCACTATTTTGTAACGCCAAGTTTTCTTACATTCGACTTGATGAGTGCCCTGTGTTTGTCTATATGTTGTAGTTGTCCACTAGCTTAAGACACTAGTGCTTTTGTCGGGCAAAGGATGACAGTGATTGTAAGAGCACTTTGCCAGTTTAATTGATGTTTGTTGACAATCCCGCACCCATGACCAAGAAAGACATGGATGTAGCGTTGCTCGACAATTAGCAAAGAATTCCACTTAAACCGGTGCTAGGGGCCGTCTTGAACTTACTATGAGGTATGAGCAAAGCTCATTGTTGAAGGCCTCATGGTGACTTCAAGATGATTGATTGATTGATTGATTGATGTTTTACGCCAACTTCAGCAATATTTCAGCTATATTGTGGCGAGAACTGTTGGGTTTATTGAAAAATTCTAATAACTTCAAGATGAAGAACAACAATAAAAGCGTTGTTCCTTTGCTTGTTTTTACCATGTATTTGTAGAGACTTTGTCTCATGTGCATTTACTCCATATCCTTTTATTCACCATTGTCACTATAAAAATGACTTTAGACGATTGGCAATATACTTTTTCGATCAAAAAGAAAACAATACAATATCTTAGTCCTTTCACGAACCAGGCGAATACCTTTTATTTGGCGTAAACGGTAACCGAAAAGAGTCGTTTTATGGTTAACATCATCAGTGTAACTAAAATATGTATTTCGATGCACAAGTATTACGTTTAAAATTAATTGTTCCGCCGCTGTTAAAGAAGTTGTATGAAAGAAGTTGAATGAACACTTTCTCGTACTGATCATTGTCACGTGATCAAAACACCAGTTGCTACGGTAAATAAATAACACGCGACTGAAATAAAAAATCGATCAACCCATTTAAATCCTATTGTACTTTGAAACAAATTATTTTTAAAGTCCCATATAGAGTTCAATTATACAGTACAATTATCATGAGAAAATGAAACTTGTGTCAAAATTTATTTTGTTCATCTTTCAGCTTCTAATTCAAGGTATGATACTTTTATTTTTTTACAAAAATTGTTGTGTAATCCATGTGAATAATGCTGTGTTGTAATTGTTTGTGTGTTTGTTATAGTGTGATTAAGGGAACGTTCAAATGGTGCTCTTGTGAAAAACTTCAGTATTCTCGATTGTTTACTACCCCTCCCCCTATTTTGCTTACTATACCCTCCCCTCCCCCTCCCCCTATTTAACTTCCTGGTGATGGTGCTAAAAGCATGAACTCGTGAATTGACTCTTGATCAGTACCAGCTATAAAATAACGACACACATTATTTTTTTCGAATCTTTTACACCTTCTAGCTATCTGTATGTCCGACTCACAGGGGCCGGTAACATACGATATTGATAGACCGGGTCCCATATATATATATGGGGCCCGGTCTATCATTATCGTATGTTACCGGCCCCTGTGGTCCGACTGAAAGCTAAGCAGAATTGAAAACAACGTCCTTTCTCAATAATTAAGAGTGTTTTCACATGGTCCTGTGATATTGCTACGTTCAACCAAGTGGCAAAAGAAGTCAAAGTTAACATCCCAAGCTTACTTTTTAAAACGGATCTGTGGTCGTTACAAGTACACATTGTATACAACTGTACAACTGTGACCTTTCCCCGTTTGATATGTATACACTGTGTAGTCTTTTTAAGGTATTAGAATGTAGGCGTGGGTTGTAAGATCTTGTAAAGCTTGACTTCGATTCAGTGAAAGATTTGCCATTGGGTTGACCAATGATCTTTGATGGCGTTCGTTTACCATTACTTTCGCAGCCATCATAGGCATTACATTATTGCTGCGGTCAAGGAAGTGGCAAAACTTTTATTGAAATGAAGCCAAGATTAACACACCAAGCTTACACAATGTGTTGGATTCATCGATGTAAAATGTCTACATTGTAGATATATCAGACGTGAAACCTGACAAATGTATACAATGTTGTTTTTGCACGACAGCAAGTCAATAAAAGGTAAAGAGCTTGGAGTGTAAATCTTAATTTCGGTAAACTGAAAGTTTTGCCACTTCCTTGACGGCAGCAATAATACAGACATTGGAATCATAACTGGACCATTATGAAACATCTGATATTTTTAAACTCTCTTATTAAATGAGGGGGTGACATGGGTAGTCTGTTCTCCCATTTCAAACATTGTTTGGACCTTCTTTTCATTTCCCAGATTTTCGGGCCTCATTCATGTTTTTTTTTCCAACTTCCCACTTGCTGTGTTTTCCCAATTCCTATTTTTTCATCATTTTTCCCATTTCCCAAAATTCTGTTCGAAAATACTATACCATTACTTGAAGGGTCAGTCAATGCATATAACCTGTTGACCTCGAAACGTGACTAGATTTTTAACACTGGGTTTTTCAATATATAAGATGCAAGCATCCGGTTCCGTATTTTTTGCCGAATTACTTTTTTGTGCTGCTGAACTCACCAAATTCTTTTTTGCAATACGGTCTGAAATTTTGTCCATTTTACCGTCATATGTTACATTTTAATGTCTAAAAGCATTTCTGGAAACTCTCTTACGACACTTAAAATAATAATACAACATTGAAAGTGATATTACAGTTATGGGTGTGGAATTTGTTTAAGGTGTGAAACAGCTGCTACTACAAACAGAAATTATCTTTAAAAAGCCATTTTTTGTCGGAATATATCTGGCTTATTTTTAATAGATAATTTAAGGCATTAGTCGGGTAAGCTTATCCCAGTAACTTTGTATAGCATACCTCCAGTAAATTTCCGAAATTTTGATTGGTCAAAAGACGCCACGTGCTGACAGCATATATTCTATATGAGGTGACCGAGAAAAATATACAGTCAGTGCCATTACTCGACGTCACCATATGAACATCAGTACTTTTGTTGGGACCTTTCACAAGTTTTATACGTTTAATAGACTATTGATATGATATAAACATTACACAGTCTGTTAGTGACCTAATATGTCTAATATGGTATATGCACGGCCAGTAAATTTAATATTGGGGCTCTACGCTCTCGCCCACTATAAATTTACTGTGTATATACCATTTTTGGTCACTAACAGATTGTTTAATATATAATATTTGGTACCATCTGACTTTCATGTGACATTCACCTTTTACCTTTTACGGGATTAAGTGAAGGGTTTCCAAAACAATTTGCCTGCAAACTTGTCATATTCAACTAAGCCCAGAATGCGTCAAAATGTTTTGTGTGCTGTCATAGTCTTCTTCTGAGCCTAACCTTACTCTGAGTTTATATGTTTAATACAAGGGAAACTTGGAACAAGTTTACCACCATTAAGCCTGGTTTCTGCAACAATTTTGACCTTTTGTACACAAAGACCTTGAGGATTTATGCCAAACTAGCAGTACGTCTTCAATTACATTAAAGTTTGTAAAGATATAAACATTCACAATTCTGTGCCTGATACATGAAATTGCAACAATTCAAAATACGCTTATGCTCCTAGCCCCCATGTCATCACAGGAGATCTCAACATCTTGCAGGACAAAGAGCTTATTAATTTCTTAAAGAAAGGTCCAAAATATAGGCCACCTTCTAAAATTAATTGGAAAGATTGTCGTAATACCATCCACGACACACTTAAGACTTTATTGTAAAAATTGGGTTAAACGTGAACACTTTGACAAAAAATCTTTGGATTCTTTCTTTAATGCTGTTATGAAAATTGTTGATATACGAATTAAACAGTTTGAACAACATTTCCGCCATGACAACAAAAAAAAAACCCACTGTTTCTCGCATCCAAATGAAACTTAAAGAATTTGGAAAGGAATTTGTTTTTGTCCCAGCTGATAAGGGTGCTAATATCATCAACATAGTTTGTCGTAAACATTATATAGAAGTACTCCAAAAAGAAATTACCAGTTCACATACTTTTCAATTAACCCAATGAACGGAAAGTGAAATTACAAACATACATCTTCTAACAGCCACATCTTTACAGGCTAAACCTGATAGTAAAACAGTTCCAACTATGTACTGGGTTCCTAAACTCCACAAAACGCCATATAAATCTAGATTCATTTTGTCATCTAGTCACTGTTCTACAACTAAAGTTTCTATTATACTCACTAATACTTTGACTGCTATTAAAAACCTGGTTATAAATTTCTGTAACAAAGTATATGAAAACAGTGGTGTCAATCATTTTTGGAGTGTAAAAAATTCATTGGAAGTTCTCGATAAATTGAATGCTTATAATGCCCCTTTTGAATCCCTTGAAAGTTTTGATTTCTCTACCCTCTATACTACCTTACCAAATAATCTTATAAAGGAAAAATTCAGACGTCTTATTCAATAGGCATTCAAAAAATCCGATTGTGAATATATATGTTCTTATTCCTTTAAAACACATTTTAGTAATACAAAACAAAAGAATTCAACTAATTGGACTTGTTTTGATATGATTTCAGCACTTGAATTTTTACTTGACAATATATTCATTCGTTTCTGTAACTGTATTTATCGCCAGGTCATAGGAATTCCTATGGGTACCAATTGTGCACCACTTATAGCAGACCCCTTTTTGTACTGCTACGAATCTCAGTTTATGACCAACATCAGCAAAGACCCATCTAAACAGCATTTAACTGAAAAGTTTAACAACACTTTCCGATATTTGGATGATATTTTAACTTTTAATAATGACGACGTCAATACGTATTATAGGGACATCTACCCTAAAGAACTTACTTTGAATAAAGCCAATTCTGATAATCATCATTGTCCGTTCTTAGACATCAATTTTTATATAACGAATGGTAAATTAAATACTAAAATTTATGATAAAAGGGACGATTTTTCTTTTCCCATAGTTAATTATCCATTTCTGGATGGCGATGTTCCATTAGCGCCATCATGTGGTGTTTACATATCTCAACCTGTTCGATTTGCTCGAGTATGTAATAACGTTTGCGATTTTAATGAACGGAATCTTTTCATAACTGAAAAACTATTACATTAGGGTTTTCGTTTTCACAAACTAGCTAAAACCTTTACTAAATTTTATCATCGATATAAAGACTTAGTTCATAAATACAATGCAACCTGTAAACATCTAATTAAGGCTGGTATTTCACATCCCTTATTTTACGGGAATGTTTTACATAAGAGTAAAAAATACTTAAACTCGCCCAACAAACTTATAAAACCTTTAAATCGTCTAATTCATAAGGGTTATAATTACGGTATTGTCGTCAAGTCATTACGTATGGCCTTCTTTGGTATTAACATTTGATTTTTTTGATAGGGTCTTGGCATTTTAACTAAACACATTCTAAATTTTTAAAATCTGTATTGCATGGACACGGGTTATGTATTCTGGTATATGCATGTCAGTTAACTGCTAGTAGTCTCTTGTGATTTCATGTTTTTGTCCGTATATTTAGTTCTTTCAGTTCAATTTTCCATAATTGACTCAGTCCTGTTGCCAACTGAATTTTACTGTTTTTTTTTTATCACATTGGCTGTAGGGGGAAGGTTTGGGCCCAATAAAACTAGTTTAACCCCGCCGCAGCAGGTTTGCGCCTGTCCTAAGTCAGGATTTTTATCAAGCCTTTGTTAGTCTTGTCTTTTTTCTAGTTAGTTTACTTTATGTCTATAGGAGTCTAGGATGATGTTTATTTCGCTGAACTTGATTACTCTTTATTCAGGGGCCGACTCCGACCTACCGTTGGGTGTGGGNCCCCTTTGGGTCGTTGTCTCTTTGACACATTCCCCGCTTCCCTTCTTTTTTCTATTTTCTTTGGGGCTAACGGTTCCCTGAATCAAAAAACTAGGTCTCAAGATCTCCGGGACCTTAAGAAAAGAAAACATTGGATTTATATCCTTTTTGATATTTGGTATGTATTGGAAATGGGAGTTTTCTTTGCAGGATCAGGAGAGTCGACTACCTATTTTTTTTACGTTGGTGTCTCAAGTCAACATATGAATCATGGACATTTAATTGACAATATTCTTTGAGCTCAAGGGTTTTTAATCTTTGAATTTTATTTTATCCATGACAAGTTTGTGTAAGATCTAAATTAATCTGCTAATTCAGAATAAGAGAAATAAGGGTTTTCGTAAAATAACATTTGTTTGGAGCATACGTTTCGAGATTCATTATTATTGTTCATTATGCATGTAATGGCCAATAACAACATACTCGGCAATGTCAGCAACAAGACTAGAATTCATTTCAAATTAAAGGAGAAATCTGCATGACAAGGATACATATGGATTGCAAATGTTATTCACTTAGTGGCAATGACATATTTACCATACATATATACCTTCTCTAAAATGGTTTTCACTCACCCTAAACATTTAAAATGGACAATCTGTGTTAGAATTAGAAGGCAGCATTCTCTGATCATGATACTATTATCTTAAAACACAAAAAAACGATATCAAAAGCAAAAACACAGATTTGACATAGTCTCCAAACTACTGAAAGGCAGGTAAAGCATAAGGGACCGACCATTTAACCTGAAAGGGGGGGGGGGTATAGTTTTTTTTCTGTACAGAAAATTTTTATATTTTTTTCACGTATAACAAGAATTTTTTTTTCTAAATTAACATTATTTTTTTTAGGCAGAAAGCCTCCTTCAGAAAAAAAAAAAATTTTCATCATTTTGGCAGCCAAAATATTTTTTTCACATAAGATCGGCTCCAAAATATTTTTTTAGAAAAAAAACATAGCCCCCCACCCTTTTCGGGATAAATGGTTGGTCCCTAACAGGAACCCAGGGTATTTATAGCTGGAATCTTTATAATTCATTCAATAATCAATATTTACCAGGAGAGTTTAATTTCTTCACATTTCAGATGTTTATAAATTCAAAATTGTTAGGGACAAAATCAATTAGAGGATAAATATTTTGCAAGATGTAACCTGCATTCATCTTAGAACGATTCGAGAAGTTCGAGATTTCCCCTGCTTGCTTAAAACGAGATGGTTATTTCACTTGATGATCATACTTCGTTATTCTAATATGAAAATAGACAAGAAACAGTCAATAATCCATGCACGTTTCAAAAATCACTTTCACTTTCTATTTTTAGCTGACCTTATTTTTGGTGGGTACTATAGAAGCTACAGGACTTACAGAAGTTACAGATACGGAGGCTATTATTCCAGATACTACTCCACATACTACAGCTATTACTACTATTACTATTACACTTATTACTACTATGACTCATACTATGGATATTCATCAGGTGGATCGTAAGTAGGATACTCACAGCGTACCAGCAGATATTGCGGGGGGGAAGCATATATGCTTAGGGGGGG
>MJUU01006375.1:35900-53114 GCA_002080025.1 Modiolus philippinarum
GTAAATTGTTCAGAAACACTTCAATCAAAGTTTTGAGTTGCTTTGATCCAGCTTCGACCCCAGAAACAATTTTGACTAGATTCCAAGCTAAAATCTCTATCTATTGCCAAAAGTCTGCACGATATTCTAAACATTTCTACTTTAAGCAAGAGGGGTCAATTTTTCCATTACTCTAAACTCCTCAGTACTTTGGTCACTGTATTTTGTCATATGAAAAAGAAAGGAAATGAGGTAAATGTCAAGAAGACAACTTACCACATCCAGGTTAAAACGACCCAAAACAAAGCATCTAGGGGTCACCGTGCGGTCTTCAACACAATGAGGAACCTCACATCATATAGCAAGCCCTAAATGCCCCCCCCCCCCCCCCCCNCCCCCCCCCTCCCCAAAAAGGGTAAAAAAGTGAATAAATCGATGGAAACAAACCACATCCAATAACCCGAATATCAAGAAACTAACAGTCAGTAAAAGGACTCCAGCTTGCAAGTCATTGACAACGAGAAAAGTTAACATTGGAGTAATCTAAATGGTACACCATCCATGATTTTCATTAGTAAGTAATCTTGCGCGAACACTTACATTTTTTTTTTAAAAGAATATAATTTAAAGTAATGAATGCAGTATTTTGAAGTTTCACTGTTGTGTAAAAGCTTGGGCCATACAGGCTCCCTGCAATACTGACCACGTTTTTTACCCCAAAATTGCATTCAATTATTAAATGTTGCTGTTGCTAGTAAAAAAATGTACTATATTTCTTAAAACACTTTAGTCTCTCCTGTTTTACTTTGCAAATTTAAATGCAGTTCACAACTAAACATTTGTTCTGTTCTGTTGAACTTGAGGATATGTTTATACTTATGTTTGGTTACATACGTTATTGTCTTTTTACACAGTTGATAACTTTGTACTTTTTACATTATTTGTGTGTTTTATAACGAATTACTTCACAGCGTAATTTATTAAACATTAATTTTGTTTTTGCTATAGTTTGAAGCAATATGATCAGTGTTAGACAATCATTTGGCAAGTAAAAAAATTCAGACAATCCATATTGACAAAATATAACGGAAAATAAAAAAAGAATAAGAAAATAGTTAAAAGAAGGAATTTGAAAAGTATAATACACAATAAATGCACTAAAATATAATCTTATGTAATATTTGAATCATTTTCCTTTCCAGTGGCAGATCCAGACTTTCTGCGAAGGGGAGGCCCGACCCATTTTTTTTTTTTTTAAAAAAAGGGAGGAACCCAATTTTTCGAAAAAACCCTAGGACTTTTATAGATTTTCAAACCTAAGGGGACCCGGGCCGCCCGCCCTCCCCCTAAATCCGCCACTGCTTTTCTTTCAATCAAAACAAAAGTGACTACTGCTCAATATTTTTGTACCTTTTCTCTAGTTTTTGTACTTAAAATGATTGATTCTTTTTTTCAGAACGGCAGCCATTGTTGGTGGTGTTATTGGCGGGATAGTTGCCATTGTGGTAATAGTCGTCATTGTTATTATCTGTTGTAACATGGCAAAAGCAAAACCAAAGAAAACTGTTGTTATAAAACCAAAGACAAAGACGGTTATAACCACTAGTAAGTAATAATATGTTTTTGATACACGAAATCTATCAACCAGCTTTTTTTACTTAATTTTTCTTATCTGAACAACTTTTTCAGATGATTATTTTTTCATTTGTATTGCTGCAAATTTAATGCAGTTAACTGATTTATGCATATTGCAATTTTGGGGATGATGTTGCAGTTGATTGTTGCATGGGTGTTGCAATAGATTGCTGCATTGTACTACTGTAATTGGTTGTTGTAAATACATAATTAAGCAATAACAGTACATTATTTGAATACCCGAGGACGTCAATCGTAGATTTGACGGTCAAAATGCAGTTTATGGGCGACGCGTAGCGGAGCCTATAAACGGATATTTTGACCGTCAAATCAAGATTGACGCCCTCGGGTATTCAAATAATGTACTGTTATTGCGATTCTAATGCAACAAATCAATTTCATGTTCTATTTTTAACTCGTGAATTTGTAACAATATTTGGAACCAGACTAAACAGGGAACCTACTTTGTCACAGGTGTGTAGATGGTGGAATTGACGGTCAGTTTTGACCAATCAAAACATTCGTTATACAAATGTTGCATTAGAATAGTTAATTACTGCATGTATGTTGTAGTTATATTACAATTTCCTTGCCGTGAAAGTTGCAATTCCCATGAAACACATTTGACCATGTGTTCACGTGGCGGATGAATTTGTAAAAATAGAATCCCAATGTACATGATGTACTTCTCTGTAAATAAGGTTGTTTTTTTTTATATTTCGGGTTTAAAATGTAATTATATAATACCGTGTTCACATTAGAACTATATGCGATCGATCCAAATTAAGATCGATTCTTTTAAAGCCTGTTTATGTTCACATTTAAAACATATGAATCGATTGCGATCGATCCTAATCAGGTTTTACATTCTCATTAGAACCGATTGCGATCGATCGCATACTTCTTCAAAGCACTTGAATCGATCGCTATCGATCTTTATGTTCACACTATGGCCGTAATCGTCTCTATTTGAATCGATCTTTTTAGATCACCTCTTTTTAACGGACTAAATAAGATCGATCGCAATCGATCTTTTTATAGTATGAACAGCTAAAACCGATTGGAATCGATCGTGATCGATTCAAATACTGCAAGTGTGAACAGGGTCAGAATTGAATGCATGGGACTATGAAAGGAATGACCGGGTGCAAATTTTCAACACGAAGCGCTACCGCGCTTCATTAAAAATGTGCTTCGGTCAACCCAATGAAATTTCAAAATAATGCATTCAATTGTTGAATTGAAAGTTTGGAAAATTATCAGAACAAAAAACCACAAAAAATCCCCCCCCCCCAAAAATAGCATTCGAACCTGCTAATGTGAATCAACAGCAGTTCCTATTTTTAGCGATCTGAGATTTCCTTTTCTCACCCTACCTGTAATGCTTTCTATGTAGCCAATGCCTGTGTGAGATTTTTCCGTCCCACCCACCCATTTTCCGTCTCACCCAACCGCCTGGGTGAGAACACCTACACGATCTTTTTCCCGCGGTTTTTGTGTCCGCTTGACATTTAAATTGCTTCTTGTTTTTTCTTTTTCGATAAGCTCATTTTCCAAAACGTCGACTTATAAAGCTGTGTCTTTAACTCTTGACACCTATTACATGTACCAGATAATTCTGAAAATAATTTAAGGTAGATAGACAGTAATATTCATATCCATGAGATTTTGTTGTAAGTCGGCACAATTGAAGAACAAATCCTACTTACCTGAAATCAGTAATAAAAAGTATGGGTCACCATGCTTGTTTTTTTCTAGAATTGGGTTCAAAGTTTGCTCATTTTTAGCCATTTTTTCACCATAATTTACAAAGAATGCACGGGGAAAATATGGAAAAGCAATTTTTAGCTTAATAGAAATGAACTTTTTTTCCATGAGAATTTGATGTATTTTTGTGAACAGATAGTTTATGATGTAATTTATTGGTTACAATTATAAAATGTAGATGTCACCATGCTTTTAACAGAGACATTTTGCAAAGTTTTCGGAGTAAACGTTATTTACGGGAAAAGGGAGTTAATTCGCGGCAAACTAAACAAAATGTGGCGTTTAACATTTGTCATTCAATTATGACGTCACAAAGGAAAAGTCGTCATATTTCTGTTCCGGCACGAAATCAAACCTACCCTGTATCCGACTCTTTATTTTTCTAATGCGCGATTGAATTGCGCAGCGCAACAGTGTCTATCTACGTTAATACTCGACAACATTCAAAAATCCCGCTCGAACCTTATGACGTCATAAAAAAGGACGTATAACTCCCGTAAGTAAACAAAAGTGAGGAAGGTCAAATTTCAGATCAAACGAGTTCAGTGTATAAGTAAACACAAATGAAAAGCCAGAGTAACGGCAAAGTAAATAATTGTGTAATGTAATATGTTTGGAATTATTTGATGTCAACAGAGATCCAACTTTATGCTTGATAGTACGAAACATGATATCCAATGGCTATCAAAATCAGCAACTGCCCGTTCGTGTTGGCAGGGTGAGAAAACAAATTTAACACGGGTATGTGTGCCAGACAAGGTAAATCTCACACACCCTCGGGCAAGATTAGGTAGTCTCTGACTCGGCGAAGCCTCGTCAGAGACAACCTTAATCTTGCCCTTGGGTGTGTCAGATTTCCTTTTGTCACTCTACTTGTAGTGCTTTCTATGTAGCCAATGCCTGGATGAGATTTTTCTGTCTCATCCACCCATTTTCCGTCTCACCCACCCGCATGGGTGAGAACACCTACACGATCTTTTTCCCGCGGTTTTTGTGTCCGCTTGACACTCAAATTGCACTTGTCTTCTTGTTTTTCTTTTAAGATAAGCACATTTTCCAACAAAGCCGACTTATAAAAATGGTCTTTAACTCTTGACACCTATTATTTGTGCCAGATAATTCTGAAAATAACGTTATAGGCCTACTCAACATTCAAAAATCCCGCTCGAATCTTATGACGTCATAAAAAGGGACGTAACTCCCGTAAGTAAACAAAAGTCAGGAAGGTTAAATTTTAGATCAACGATTTTAGTGTATAAGTAAACACAAATGAATAGCCAGAGTAAGCCAAGTAAATAATTGTGTAATGTAATATGTTTTGAATTATTTAGTGTCAACAGAAATCCAACTTTATGCTTGATATAACGAAACATGATGTCCAATGCCAACTGAGTGAACAACTGCCCGTTCGTGTTGGCAGGGTGAGAAAACAAATCAAACACGGGTATGTGTGTGAGACAAGGTAAATCTCACACACCCTCGGGCAAGATTAGGTAGTCTCTGACTCGGCGAAGCCTCGTCAGAGACAACCTAAATCTTGCCCTTGGGTGTGTGAGATTTCCTTGTCTCGCACACCCACCCGTGTTAGATTCATATTATCTCATTAGGAGAATTTTCTCATGGTATCAATACAGGAACTCTCGTGTAATTGAAGGCAGAAATGGTCGCCTCAGATACCAGTAAGAAGGAATATTGGATTTCTCAAGCAATTGAAATAAATATATACCACATAAAAAACAAACTATTTATGAAATTGAAGTGCATTTATTATTTTTACCTATACGACAATTCTTTAACTAAATTTTTATTGAATACACGAAAACCAATTAACTTGAAGCGCTACAAATCGATTAAATATAAATCACGCTTAACTCAACAGTGTTAATTAATCAGTGGTTCTCTCTCAAAGTATTGATTTTTTACGTATAAGAATAGAGCTCTTTTCGGACTGAACACGATACAAAAGTCTTATCATTTCTTGTAATGCCACATTTCTTTTTAAAGTTCTGTAAAATAGCATGTCAATTTAAGAAATATATGTTGTCACTTATATTCTTTCGTGAGCAAATGACTTTTAGATCATTTTAATTTTCTTTTCAGCAACAACAACAGCAAACGCACCTGCAAAACCTCAACCACCACCTCAACATACTCCGTTCACATACAATCCAAACATACCACCACCATCATATGCGTCTTCAGATCCTGCATACCCTCCGCCAGCTTACAACTATGGATATTCATAAATTGTGATGCGATGCATCAGTGTGGACCGACATTTCCGACCATCCGTTTTGACGAAATACTGTGTATAAACAATAAAAGTGTGAATACGTATAATGTATACTAGTAAACAACAAGCAATACACAAGTGTCATGTGGTTCCAGTTAGTTTTGAGTACCAGATAATATGCTTTTTCTGTTATAAGAAATACTTTTTCTATGTGCCTTGCTCAAGTTTGTTTTAAATAAAGTTGAAAAAAGTTTTTGTATGTAATTGACAAAATGGTCTACTGAAATTAAACTAAACTTTGTAACAAACGCAATGATTTCTATTTTCCTGTAGTGAAATTCACATATAACAAGGGATCTCAATAAACATCCAAGATCAGTAAGGGACATGGTTATGCACGAAAGAAACTCCTTAGTTTCAAACATTTTTTTTGTAAATCTGGACATTGCAAGTTTCCAAATGAAATCAATTCTCAGACCAGCACCGAATTACTGACTACTGGGTTGGTGAATACCCTCGGATAGTGACATATTATCAGAGAAGCGTCAGCCCAGTACTGTGAGTGTAAAGTAAGTGAGAACAGAACCGTCAATCCAAACCGAACAATCCAAGGACAGTGGCAACATCAGACACAAAAAAGGAAAAAAAAGAGACACAACATGGGTACGGCACAGAAAAGAAAAATGAAGACACACACACAAACACACACACACAACGATGAACAACACGGACACAATAAAAAACCATGGGAGAGATCAGGTTCACCGGTAGAGTTAGCATCTCCAACTTCTTATAAGACACCCGCCGTGTTGGACATGTCAAATCCGGTAGTAAAGTTTCACTAGCACCTCGGGTTACCATTTCGAAAACGTATTTCTCTAATTTCTGTCCTGTTTTCACGTTTCCTGAGTGGTTGGAGAAATATGTTGGGTCAATTGGTTTGTAATATACAAAGTTTTCCAACTGAGGCTATTCTGTATAGTGAGCAAATAAATAAAAGGTCGGAATAATATGATGATGGAAATGAATACGGGACTTTCGAGATAGGAACTATCATGTAATTGAAGGGGAAACGATCGCCTCAAATACTAGTAAGACGGAGTGACTGGACTTTTGACCTATTGGAATAAATATGTATCACCTAAAAACAAAATATTTATGAAACTGAAGTGTATACTTTTGATTGCTCCTACATGACAATTCTTTAACTAAATTTTAATTGACTTAAAACAATTAACTTAATGCACTATAACAGATTCAACATAAACTACCTTTAGCTCAACAGTGTTCATTAATATTAGTGATTCCCTCTCAATGTATATATTGATGTATTGATTTTTAGTATGGTATCAGAACTTTATTCCGTATTGAACATGACTCAGAAGTCGAGTATAAGTATTACTTCGGCATTAATGATTGCTATTAAATGACAGAATACTAAAATTACAGTCAATATTAGGTATGCAGATTGCCATGAAGACAACTTATACCTCGTCATGGAATATAACATAAAAAGAAATCATATTAAAGTATTTAACACTCATTTTAGGATATTATCTATGTATAAACTCCGGCAGCTCATTCATAAACTGAATAAAGTCAAAGTTTTTGAGTTACCTGCCAGAGGTTATACATAATTTCCTAAAAATCAGTGTTTAATCCTCATAATTCCACTTTTGTACGTTGAAAACTTTGTGATCGATGCTTACTACGTATTTATAGCTGCACTATATTTTTAAGGAGCGGATTCATGGGCAAACGGAAATATCGAAAAATATTTCCGTTTGCTATTCATGACGTTGACCAATGAAAATGGGCGTTACAATTACATTTGGAAGTTCCATGTAAAATTCAAAAATCTGGTGGCACATGGGTAAAATGAATTTCTTGTTGATTTTCCAATGTAATTTTAAAGATTTGTTAGAAATAATTCTTATTTACTCATTGCACATTCAAGAAATAATTACATAGGATACACTACAATTGAAGGAGTAGATTTGACGGGAAAATCCCTCCATTATTCTTTGCAAATTATGGACATGTTTGATTATTTGTAGCCAAATGGTTTGTGAAATTCACAGGTATTTTATTGTACAACTACACTTGGTATTGTGTGTGTTTGAGGACCAAAATCGTGTTAAGCTCAAAACCATTTCCTTTTTTGAAATATTTTTTTTACATAGAATGTACTACAATAGGGGAGATAACTAACTTATATTTATATAGAAACTATAAGGAGTTTGAATGATATTATAACTATAACTACAAACACTTTCGGAAAAATCTTTTGGATTATGAATTTACTCATGAACAGACATTACGATAAGCCCGAAATATCTGAAAATAAAAAATCTATATGTGTCAGCATTACTGTAAAATATTTGATTTTATATGGATCTGTACTTAATATCCATAACCAAAAGCTGTAGTGTTGAGACCCTTTCTTTTGGTATGCAAAGGAAGTCTAGGTTTATACTCCAAGTCTTCGTAGGGCGGAGGTGAACTGCTTGGTATGCCATTTGTATCTGCAACAGAAATAAAATAAAAAAAATATTATACTAACACGTATGTCCAATAGCAATTTTTATCAGTTTTTACTCTGCAATGTCTTGTTTTAATGTAAAATGCCCCTTTTGTAAAGAATAACAATGAAATACACAATTAAGGTATTTTTAAAAGTAATTTTCTAGAATTTGGATTTTGCGTTTTTCGACTGACTCTTAGGTACTCACTTACTTTTCTATCATTAAACTATTATCATGCATAACGTTTGCCTTTGCTTTGCTCCTAACAACTAAATATGCACCCCATCTGACTAGTTGAAAATCAAAATACCGAAGTACTGCTATTTATGTTCTGCATATGCGCATCTCGACAACTCATATCTCTTCAGTACAGATGAAATCAAAGCATCTGGAAATCCATATATCGAAATATGTGTAAACCTGAAAGAGAAAAAATTATTAATAGGATCTAAAAAGAAAAGCCAAAACCAGCTACGGACAGAGTTATGCCAGAGAGAGATACTCCTTAGTTTTGAACAAAATTTTCTTAAATTTGAACATTGCAAGTTTCCAAGTCAAATCGGTTTTCGGGCCAGCAGCAAAGTACTGGCTACTGGGTTGGTGAATACCCTCGGGGACTACCAGTCCACCAGCAGAGGCATCGGCCCAGTGGTAATAAATGTGAAAATACTGAAGTTACTGCTAATTTAGTTTCCGCATAAACAATTTGACGAAAAAGCAACAGGTTTAGAAAAAAAAAAAAAAAAAAAAAAAACCAGTCTCTGCCCCTAAGTTTCGAGAAAAGGGCCCTAGAAAGGGTTATTATTTTTGCGTTGCCCTTATGTGTTCAACAACTTACTTATGTTTAACTCCTTGATATCAACAGCTTTCTTTTTTCTATTTGCTTTTCCATA
Source organism: Modiolus philippinarum (assembly GCA_002080025.1). Classification (NCBI taxonomy): domain Eukaryota; kingdom Metazoa; phylum Mollusca; class Bivalvia; order Mytilida; family Modiolidae; genus Modiolus; species Modiolus philippinarum. The sequence continues at coordinate 44,933 of MJUU01006375.1, forward strand.
AATCCTTGAAACAGTTTGCACAATTCCCAAGTTCTTTGATTTCTTCCTTGCCCTTTTAGTAGAAGTACTTTCAGAAAAGAACATTGGCCTTATAGGTGCTAAAAGTGTTCTTTTGTTCTTACTTAGTATTTCGTTCTTATTTTTCCCGTTTCCGTTTGTCTGTTTTGAATCATCAACCAAATATGTTTTTAAAGCGTCCTCCTTTTTCTTTTTCATATTCACATATATAGTCTTGCAAACAGGAACGATGATAATAATCATTGCTATAAGAAATATACCTCCAAGAATATTACCAGTGTTTATCATCTCTAGTGTGCCTCTGTAAGTAAAGGAAATTCATAGTCATTCTTTATATGCATCTGCAAAATTACATAAGAACGCTCAGATTTAGACCCCGTTCCCACTCGCAATATTTGAATCGATCGCGATCGATTCAAATCGGTTTTAAGTGTTCATACTATAAAAAGATCGATCGCGATCGATCTCATTTGGTTCGATTAAAAGAGGTGGTCTAAAGAAGAACGATTCAAATAGAGACGGTGATGGCGTTGGTGTGAACAATAAAGATCGATTTCGATCGATTCAAGTGCTTTGAATAATCATGCGATCGATCGCAATCGGTTCTAATGAGAACGTCAAACCTGGCTGCGATCGATTGCAATCGATTCAGATGTTTTAAATGTGAACATAAACAGGTTTTAACAGAATCGATCTTAATTTGGATCGATCGCATATAGTTCTAATGTGAACACAGTCTTACTTTCAATTCCCTCTTCTCTTCTTTTAATGATTTAACTAGCTTCATTGCAATTCAAGGTAAAGTTGAATTGTAATTTACGCTTGACTGGTTTTTACTGATATTGCAGAACGTCAGCATTATGAGACGTTCTTGGTAAGCGGTTGGTGGTAATTTGAAAAATAAGTTGCTTGTGAAATTGTATTCGTGCTTTAATCTCGCCCATTCAGCATTGTGTGTGTGTCTTAATTTTTCTTTTCTGTACCGTACTCATGTTGTGTCTCTGTTACTTTTTTGTTTCTGATGTTGCCATTGTCCTTTCATAATTCCTTTTGGATTGACGGTTCGGTTCTCAATTACTTTAATATGGATATAAAAAAGTTTGAAATGTTTAATTATCGTCAGTTTAAATATAGATTTTGACACAGAGAAACCAGCAATTGAAATCCGGGAAATACGGAAGAATGTTATCGCCAATGACTTTAAGTGTGTTATCCCCACCATTGAACAACTAAGGCAACACTTTAATACAAGACACATCACAAATGACCTTCCAAGTAGTTTGAAAACCACAAGTAATTTGCAAATGCCGGATTAAAGCAATTGTCTGTAAAAATCGGATGAATTGCGTCATCAGCTGCTTTACCTACTTTCCACACTGTTGGAACCCACCAGCGACCGATATGTGCCAATTCGGTTTGGCTGCATGGAACATCAGATGTCTTCATCCACCAAGGTTACCTGTTCTATACACTGTCATTTCCAGCAACGACTTTATTGGGCTACCCAGCATCAAAGAGTTTAAGGAACAGGCGGTGGTAGTCTTATGTATGTATTTCGTTTTTTAATATTTAAAGAAATAATTAAAGAAAACTTACCCTTTGCCGACATTTTTGTAGTTTAGTCTGTATAGTCTACCACCGGTACGGTATGTTCCACCGGCACGGTATAGCCCACTTCTCGGCACAGCCCCTCCTCCTCCTGACCTTCTTGTATCTGTTAAATCCATGAAAAAAATGTATCTCTAATTTTGTAATCTTTAGCGCATGTTTATTTAATCACACAGATTTAATAGCAACTGGCGTAATTTTTAATTTGAGTTAGCAACTATTGAAGAGAAATAATATTGTTAATAGTTCGGTTGCCTCCGGTGTAATATATGCTGTGTTATTTATTGCTTTTTGCTACTTGCACTTCGGATTCGAAAGCACATCATATTGTTACAAAGACTTTCTTTTTATTACTGAGGTACTCACTACTGAAAGGCCTGTGGCAGATACAGTGACTTCCTTGATGTAACTCGGTTGCTTACAAATAGGCTACTTAAACAATGGTATGTTATACATAACTTGAAGTCGTCACTCCAGAAGTTTTATGGTCGACATCACCATCTTGTGGACCGCTATAGGATATCTGTTTCCCAGCTGACAACAGATCTTTCTCTTTAAAAGCTTAATTATTGTTTCCTCTACCAGATTTGACTCTACTACCGGATTTAAAATGTTCAACATGGCGTCTTATAAGAAGCAGGAGATGAGGTAGTTCGATCTACAACTATAGTTTTGTCAATTTAGGTCCACACAAGGGAATTCCGGATCAGAATAGGGATTGACCAATGCAATCCATCGAAAGATCAGTCTATGACGTCACACTTTACCAATAGTTCGACAAGAGTCGAGTGGACTATTACTCTTGTTTGACAAGACATGCGCAGTTAACCATAACATTGCGTAATCTTCCGGTACAATAGTGAGTTCGATCTTACTATTGTGGAACAATAGTTACTATTGTTGCGGATCGAACTGCCTCGATGGTTACTCTACCGGTGCGCCTGATCTCACCCATGGTTTTTATTGGGTCCGTGTTGTCCATCTTTGTAATGTGTGTGTGTCTTCTTTTTTTCTTTTTTGTGCCGTACTCATGTTATTTCTTTGATTCTTTGTTTTCCAATTTTGTCATTGTACTTGAATTAATCGTCTTAGACTGACAATGAGACAATAAGGTATGTAAGTCTCTTCATGTGATCCGCGGGAATTCACGATATATAATCTGAAATGAGTGACAATAGGGTCTGTTAGTCTTGTCATGTAATCCTCGGGAATTCACGATATAAAGTACGACAGAAAATCAGCAAGACTGTGTTAGATTTGACAACTTGTATCAGCAAATATTTAGAAGTTCCTTCTTCGAGACTCGAATCACTGGTTTTTCTTTCATCTATGGGAACATCGTCTGCACTGTGTCTAGCATACTAGACCATTCCGCTACCTACGCTACTTCAGACGACCACATATATTGAAAGCGTTTCTGGCAAAAACATGTCGTATGAGTATTAGAACGTACAAATTTGTTTGAAACGTCATATATATTAGGTGAAATATGCAACTTCCGGGTACAATTTATGTACCCCTAAATATATAAATGTCAAAATTGAGACTTACAGACCATATACTGAGGTCATAACTACTATACTCTCTCGAAAAATGCTAATGCTTCAAGAATCATAGAAATTTACTTTTGATTATTTTGACAACTTAGGGACCGACCATTTAACTTGAAAGGGGGGGCTATGTTTTTTCTTTAAAAATATTTTGGAGCTGATTTTATGTGAAAAAAATATTTTGGCTGCCAAAATGATCGGAAAAAAAATTTCTGAAGGAAGCTTTCTGCCCCAAAAAATAATGTATATATTGAAAAAAAATATCTTGTTGATGTTTCTGTCCAGAAAAAAAACCATAACCCCCTTCAGGTTAAATGGTCGGTCCCTTAGAAGATATACATCTAGTCATTTTAGTAAATGAACAATAAAAGGATATGAAGTAAATGTACATGAATCAGTCTTCATAAATTTGTGACAAAGCCAAGCAAAGCTTATATTGTTGTTCTTCATCTTGAAATCATCATAATGACTCCCTATTTTGTTTGTTTGTACTTTGTTTTAGTAATAAAAAAATATCATATCATTATGTAATAGTAAAGGAGGATTTGTCGTATTTAAGTTTATTGCTAATGGTTTGAGAATATATGCAAATTCTGGTAGCATAATAACAATTCATTTCAATTCAATTCAATATTTTATTGCCATTATACATATATATGTATGTGACACAATAAATGCAAACAATAAAATACATAATCAAAATATAAATAAGTAAATAATTTAAGAGTCCCTTGTCCTCAGTTCGGTTGACTGTTTCAAAAAGGAACCTAGTTTGTCTGAATAGGAGTGCTTGGATTGAGGATATCGTTAACTTTATCTAGATCAGATATCGTACAGAAATTTTCATTTTCATTATTTAAAAAATCAAAAGTGCTGTTTTCTTATGGCATTATGTACATCGCAATAATAATAAATTGATTTCATCCTCCATTTTTTTACACTTCTTAAAAAGTCTTTCTTCTCTTGGAATTTTTAAATACCTCCCCTTTTCAGTTTAATAATGAATTGTGGTCACTTATTCTATATTTTGTAATTAGTTTTCTGTATACAAAATTTTGACAAGATAAATAACCGTCTTAAGAAATTTTACACGATTGCTTTAAAGTTTCATATAATTTGAGTTTACCATTGTCATCAATGTTTGCTAATTGTTCTTGAATAAATTGTCATAAAAATATCTAATTCTTTATTTAATTTTGTCTCTTATAGTTTTCCCAAGGGGTATACCTTAACAGTCTGCAGATCTATATTAAACTCCTCAAAATATCTTTAATTAAAGTAAACCATGAATAAACTCCAACATCATTGTAATTAAAAAAGATTCTTTTAATAAAGGATTAATCTCCTCAGAATTCAGTCTGGTAAAAAAAAAAATTATATTGAGTTCAAGGGGGAATCTTCCCAAGTCTACTCTTACTCCAAGGTTAGATGAACTTTTTCGAACTCCAAATTAATATTTGCAGTATTGCAAATCCAGCTTTTAATACTTTAAAGACCAAACAGTTCCTCTTATATCTTATACATATACAAAACCAATTGCAACTAACATCTTCAACCACAAAAGGGTATTGCGGGATGTCCAAATTGATGACTTCAAATCAAAACCACCTGATTATTCTTGTCTCTCTTCCCCATTTATGTACGCTCTTGCTGGTCACGTTATTACAGGGGACCTCAACATCGTAAGTAATGAGAAACTACGTGATCTCTTCACAAAAGGTCCAAAATATCGTGAACCCCAACACATCAATTGGAAACATAACTTTAAAATATTGATGGACGCAGATGAGGAATATGCCAAACAAATTGGGCTAAGAGAGAGAAGGAAAAAGTTTGAAACACTGTCCGACTGGATCAGGTCCATAAAGTCATTGATTGTAGCTCGAATGAGGCGCCTAAAGACAACCATGAGCCCCAATTCAAAAAGCATATTCGATGATCCCGAGGAAGAAAAAACATTGTCCTTCCTCCATGACAATTATGTCATCGTACCAGCTGACAAGGCCCAAAACAGCATCACATTTATCTGCAAAAGACACTACATTGACTGCTTAATGCAGGAGATGGGCTTTGATAATTCATTTGGCAACCCCACATACAAACTCTTCCCCATACCTAGGGAGGACATACTAAACAATCACAAATCAGTATTGTCTTCCTTTGGTATCACTTTGAGTGAAGAGAACAACAACCTGCCTTCTATCTACTATACCTAAATTACATAAATGCCCTTACAAACAGAGATACATTGCTGGTTCTGCCAAATGCACAACAAAACCCCTTTCTAAGCTCCTCACTTCATTACTTACTGCAGTCAAAGATGGCCTCAAGATATATAGTGATAAAGTATACTCAACAAGTGGAGTGAATCGGATGTGGATTCTCAAAAACTCAAAAGACTTGTTAGAATATCTATCTTCAACTGAACTCAACCACTGCACCAATGTCAAAACATTTGATTTTTCTACACTTTATACTACTCTTCCACACGATAAGCTAAAGTCATTGCTCCGGGATTTAATACATCAGTCTTTCTGTACTGAAAAAGGTGAAAGAAGATATTCATATTTGGTGATAGGTAAAGATGGGGCCTATTTTGTTAAACATCACACTGATTCACACAAAAAGTATATAGAGGAGGATGTCATTGCAATGCTGAAATTCTTGAATGATAACATATAGCTAGCCACTATTTTATCTGCACTTAAGAGACATTAGTTGTCGAAATGCGCATATGCAGAAAGTAAATTCACAGTTACTTCGGTATTTCGTTATTTGTAGAATTTGGAGGACAAGTTATCCAGCAGACAATAGGGATTTTATGGGGACTAATTGTGCGCCACTTCTAGCAGATTTGTTTCTTTATTCGTATGAAGCCAGGTTCATACAAGGGCTAGTTAAGAAAAAAGACAACAAGCTAGCCAAATCCTTTAATTTCAGTTTCCGTTATAAAGATGATGTTCTTTCATTGAACAATCTTCAATTTAAGGATAAACTTCATCTTATATACCCAAATGAACTCGAAATTAAGGAAACCACTGATACACCATCATCACAGTCACTGTTGCAATTGTCACTTCAGAAGTTTTACCGTCGTCACCACGATTTGACAGACCATTACAATGTTTCTGTTTCACAAATGAGAACAGATACCTTTGGGTAGATCCAGAGTTTGTTACCGGACTGACTAACAACGACTGTGACAAAATCGGACTTTTCACTGGCAGTGTGACGGATGCCACGCGTGGAGCAGATCATGCTTATCCTTCCGGAGCACCTGATGATACCTCAGTTTTTATAGGGGTTCACACTGCTAGTGCTTTATTTTTGTGGCGTTTTTGTTCGTTTTTGTTTGTTTGTTGTGTCTTTATCATACTGTCTAAATTCGTGTTGCTGTGAATTGCCGTGATTTTGGTTATATCTATATAATGAAATATTTATAAATGTTTACCTGATATTTCTGTTCCTTCAATAAGGACGCTTCTATAATTTGCAAATGAAGAAACATCTTTTGTACAATTTTGATCAACTATCATAGTTTTTGTTTTTTTTTCACATTTACACCGACTCGCCTATTATCACAGAAGTAGCTTAAAATATTCATTTTTTGCAGACCCTCTTTTTATTCAGATATCACCATAAGATCATCTTCAAAAAGAAGTGAGTTAAATTTAGAAGGGACTAAAGTTACAGGATCAGATTCACTTTTTTCAAATTATTAAACAATATCATCTATGAAGATATTTAACAAGGCGGGACTTAAAGAACCTTTTTGTTTAATTCCTCTAGAGATACTTAAATAATTTGACAACATGTTATCATATTTTATTGAGGATTCTGTTTTTTTCATATTACTCTTTTAACAATATTATAGAATAACGAACAAATACGGAGTAAATACACATCATACAAAGTCCCTACACATACAAATTTTATTGTAAGCCACTAAAATTCAAATGCGGTCAAGCGAGAAGCAAAAGTTTCATTTCAAAGTGATGAAGTTTTACACCCCAAGCCGACGTCCTGACAGACTGCCCACAGTGACAGAAACACGCTTTACACATTGTTGTTAATTGAGTGACAATGGATCACGTAGCTGGTTTTCACAGAATAAATGAGTGACAGTCATGCATAAGATTTTCACATTGGATTGGTTGGACTCAAATGTAAATTCATCTCGAGGCAGTGCCAAATCAGTTGTTTTAATTTCTATCTACGTAATTTTTGGTGGTATGCTGTCAATCAATTATCAACAATGTTTCTTTCGCTGCGGTCAGCCCTACAGAAGTCGGCTTCGGTTGTAAAAGTACTTCTCGTTGAGGTGGAACTTTTGCTACTCGCTTGACGGATGCAATATTTTTCACAATCTTAAAATAAGCTTTTTGGAATATCTATTGAAAGAAAACTATCTACGTTTACTGATGAATAAAAATTATTCTAATTCAGTAAACTTAAATTAAATATTGGTTTAGAAAAATATTTATCTGAATTGCCATGTTTAAAAAGTAGAAAAATATTAACAAAAATTCGTTTAAGCAACCATAATCTACAGATAGAAACTGGTCGTCATAAAAAATATTCCCCGTCAGTAGAGACTTTGTAAGACATGTAAAGCTGTTGAGGATGAAAACCATTTCCTTTTAAATTGTAAAATTAATGAACAAAATAGGACAAATTTTTTTGAACTTATACATCAAAACTTCCTAAATATTAAAAATTTTAACCAGTTTCAAATAATAAATGTCATTCTAAGTCCAAACTCAACCCTTTTGCCGGAAGTATGTACCTTTCTAAACAATCTGTTGAATTTATATAGGGTCCACGCCGATCAGATAGTCGTCTACCGTTATCTAATTGTTCAAGACAAAGACAAAGACGCGAGTATGGATTCTCTGCTTGTATTGCATCGAGTGCGATAGCTCGATATACAATACTAAACAAATTACTAATAGTATTTTTATCGCTAATTTTGTTATATATATATATATATATATATATATATATAT
>MJUU01006378.1:0-20464 GCA_002080025.1 Modiolus philippinarum
CCCCCCCCCAAATGCTGAAATTGGACTATGATATTAAATACAAATTCAATACTATAAATGGAAAAAAAATATATCAATGCTGTAGTATAGTGCATTCCATTTAATCTCTGAACATCTAAAAGATTAATGTTAAATTTAAACAATTTATCGATTGGTCATGTAATGCATGTAAAACAACAAAATATAAATACAGTACAGCTAGAAATTTACATTGACAAACCACTTTTACTCTACATAATTTTTAAAATAAATGTAGCACTTTTTCAAAATGATGTAATAAGTTGTTTTCATTAGCATATGTAAAGTAGCAACCTTCACTACTTTAAATCAAATAGTGTAATAATAGATGTTTATGAAATTACAGTCAGTGATTTACCGATTGTAAGTCTCTGGCTGTACTGTGAAATATGGATAGTTCAGGTGTATGCTTATGACTTGAACGAGTCAACATAACATTTCAAAAAAAAAAAATACGGGAAACTTTTAAATCATTTAATTTTTTTTTTATATTTAAAATACATCGTCAAGCGAATACCGAAGCAAGAACGACGAAAGGGGAAATTCTAAAATCATAAATCTAAAATCACGGTAATTCATATCCAACACGAATTTAGACAGTATGGCAAAGACAAAACAAATAAATCAAAATGAACAAGAACGCCACACAACTGAGGAATAAAGCTGTCCATAGCCGTTTTTTTGCTTTCTATTTAGATCATATTGGTCTCTGCCAGCTTCGATATTTTTCAATTTATAGTTTTCGAAATGTCTTTATATGATCTGAACTGAAGAAATATAAGTTGTTTAAAATGCAGGAATTAAATTTTATTGTTTGTCAACCAAGATACATTATATAGCATTACAAATGAACCAAATTCCACTTGTATGAGATGTACTTGCATGATACCAGAAAAATGTGTTTCTATTATTAAATGTATGTTCCTTTACTAGGGGTAATCGAAATTTGTGTACTACATTGAACAGTTTCTTTCAGATAAATTAACTGGCATGGGAAGTGACGGGGCTTCTAACATCATGGGTAAAAATGCAGGTTTTTCAACTCTTCTCAGACAGAATATCAATCTGGAAATGCTCATAATCCATTGTTAATGCCACAGACTAGAGCTAGCATTCAGGGATGCATTAAAATGTAAAGTTTACGACAGAATGATGACACTTTTAATTTGGCTGTTCTACTTGTATAAAAAAGCTACAAAAATAAAAAAAAGGGTCTTCTAAATGCAATCATAGCAACTGGAAAAGGTGTTTCACCATCTAAAGTGACTGGAACTAGGTGACTGCCACATCTACATCGCACCATTGAGGCATGAATTAAAGCATTTAAAGCTTTGGAGGCACAACTAGTCATAACAACTCTAAAGCAGAAGGGTGAGCTCAGCTGACGTTAGACGAAAATGTGATGACATTCATTTTGTTCATACAGGCAAGTATTAAATAAAGATGAGTATGATCTTGCATTTTGTTTCCTTTGAACAATTGAAAAATGTTGCATGTCACTCTAATTGAATGGAACCCTTAAACTATTAAAACAGCTATTTCACATCACAACCTGTTACCAAAAAAGGAAACTGCTTGCAAAAACATCATGGACTTGCCCATATGTATTCAAATCCTTGCACCATGAATTAGGGAAACAACGGCAGTAGAATACCGAAGGAACAAGGGAAGCGATGACTACAAAAATCGAAGTCCAAAGACATGGCAGAAACGGTAACAGATAAAAACAAAGACAAAACAAGGACGTGAGACAGCTACAATGCACGGAAATAAAAAGATAACATTAAGAACTAAGGCACTCATAGTGTGAACTCCCATGAAAACCGGGAGTGACATCAGGTGCTCCGGAAGGGTAAGCATGTCCTGCTCCGCTAGCGGCACCCGTCACACTATCAGTGTGAAAATCATGATCCTGTAATCAGACAATGGGGATTACTCGTTTAAAACCCTTTGAGACTTATAGATGAAGAACAGAAACAGAGCTGATCTTCCATTGATTGGTTTACTATTTAGTGATGGGATCTGTTCCAACAAACATAGCCCTTTAATTTGATCATTTAAGACTAAAATGTTGATTGTCCTACTGTTACTGTACCCACTTAGTTATATGTGGTCAAAGAGGAGATTATTTTGATTTGCATATAAACAGCTTCTTTTGATATTGAAATCAAAATTATGTGCACTTTGACCATGTATAATAACTGACCTGAAATATGTGGTAAAGAGATATAAACAACAAATGTTTTTCATTTGCTATGTAACGTTAAGGTAGATGGGTAGTCCAAAATTTTTTTCCATAGATTTTCTTTATTTTCTCAGGAAAGTTTCCTTATTATATTAGCATTGAAATAAAAAAATAAAAAAGGGGGGTCACCGTGCTTGTTTTGAAAATAACTGATATCAAAATAATCGAATATTTCTAATGAATATATGGGGAAAAACAGGTATATTGTTGATTTCTTTAAAACTATTCCATAGATTTTTTTCTACTTTTTTCATGTGTTAGCCCTTTCAACATACTTTCAAAAAATATAAAGAAAAATAGGGGTCACCGACTTTGTTTTCCATAAAATTTATAAAATGTGAATTTTCATAGTGATATCTATGTAAAATATTTTTATCAGATTATCTCCCTTTTTCAAATATCTTGTTCCAACTTATTTAATTATCAAGTTACCATACCTCGTCTTATTAGATAAAGACATGTAAATTCAACTCCATGTAGGTCCTTTGCATATTGTATTATGAATATAACATTGATTGATTTATTGCAAATAAAAATATTTGCATATTTAAAAAGCAGATAATACCACAACAACATAAATAACGAATTCAAAATGGCGGAAGACTACCGATCTACCTTAAACATTAAATATTTTAACTATTCATTTGCATTTAATTTAAGGATTGTTTGGATACTGCTATGACATTGTCTCAGAATTTGCAGAAGACTGATGTCAACTTGTCAGACAGTTTATGCTAGGTAAATGCCACTGTGGAACTCTTTAGGGAGAAAAAAGGAAGGTAACATCTTTCAGTAAAAAAGGCATGTAATGATATTAAAATGCCAGTTTTGATTGGTTTATCACTTAGCAGGTAAAAATTGGTTTTATGAATGTTACTCCAATAATCCAAAGCCAGGATGAATAAAATCCAGTAAATGCATGTATATTGCTATGATACAAAGATATAGAGACAACTGTTTATCCTATTTTTTCAACTGTTAGCATTCAGCAAAAAAAAGAAATATTAAAAAATTAGGTATCATTCATAATGTAAAGTGTATGTATGATTTGATACAATTTGAGACACAACTACTGCTGCTCTATTAACCAAAACGCTTAAAATATAAGAAGACATTGAAATTAATGCATAAGAAAAAATGAAGCTTTATTCAAGTTCCTAGACAGTGGCATTTTTGATGGAATTGAATTGATAGGTCGCTGTCCAGGTTTGGGCATATGAAAATTCAATAATGGATGGGATGAATGCTGCCATTACAACAAGATTCAGATTAAGTCAAATAATGTGTTCAGTGCTATCAAAATACTGAATTTTTCAAGTCGGCTATTGGTAGAGACTTCCTTGCAAGGTATAAAAATGGTTTGGTACTGTTTTCTACTCATGTTTTTAGCTGTCAAATGGCCGTTTCACGTAAGCTTATTGTTGTTTCTTACTGGCAAACTAGTTAATTATGCATTATTTTATACATATGGCCTAAAGTACATGTATTATATGAAAATATAAGAAACAGTTGGAAATTTAACAATTTTATTTGTTTGGCCTTATAAATCAAGCAAAGAAAATCAGTAAATTATTGCGAAGTACTTTTAAAATACATTTCATTACAGCAGTTTTGTCCAAAGACTTTTACATAGTTTATCTAATGAGCAAAAAATAAATAAAATCAAAATTAAATTTGAGATTTGTAAAAAAAAATATAAACAATGCTAGTTTCAATATGAATGACAATCTTGCCCAAGTCCATTTCATAGACATGATAGTTGTCTAATTAATCTACATCATTGATACCAGTAAGTACATGTACAAAAATTAATTTGTTTTGTACTGTTTGTTTTATTTTTACAGCTTGCTTTGTTACCTTTGGTTCCAGAGAGGTTTATTTGATACATTAAAATATGTATAATTCAAAGCATTTTAATAAAAAAAATATACCTCTTATAAACATTAAAATATTGCCTTGCCATTTCATGTCTTTACATTTTAAGGAAATAAAAATACAATTTTCTTTATTCATTGATCAACAATTTCTCAAAATTTTAATTCAGAATTTAGGTTAAACTTTCATGCAATGATTGGGAAAGTTTTATGTTGGACAATTTCTTCTTGGAGATTAATTCTTTGTATTATTTGCATAAATTTTATTGATTCTTTAATTTATCCATGTAATTCAATTAGACTGAATCTTAAATTTTTTATCTGTTATATTCTTTCTCAAAATTTCCAAACTGTACATTGTAGATTTTGGTCATGAAAAATTAAAATTACTTTGTAATCAGTTTCTTAAAACACTTGGAAGAGTTATTCCACATTGGTCAGACGACAGAATACTAAATGAGCGGAACCCTTTAAAGAAACTTGCTGTAAAACAGTACAAGTAAGTGTATGAAACTGAATAGATTAATATTAAGGGAAGTCAACATGTATATTGATTTTATTCATTGGATGTAAATGAGTCAGAAGCTTTTATTTTTTGTTTGCTTGGATAAAATCTGTATATTTTTTTTTTACCCTTCAGTTATCTGAATTAAAAATGCAATTAAACACGCAAAAATGGGTAGCATATAAACAATTTTAAATTGTATTCTTACAGAAAAGGTAATTTTTGGCATTTTATGCCTCATCAGTACAGGTGCAAGTCCAAAATTTCTAGTGTTCAAACATTTACTATTACAAATAATCATTCAAACCTAGCCGGATAAAAACATTGTTGCTTTCTAGCTTAAAACATATAAACTTCCTAGATTAAGATATTGTAAAACATTTTCAATATTCTCACACATTACAGAAATGATGATGAAGAATTCTCAACCCTAACATGGGACAAAAGTTTTAGTGGAACACTCTGAGTTGTAGAACATTGCATCTATCATTGGTTTAGTTCTTGTTTTGTCATCTAAAAGTGTCAGATGTGAGACTGCAGTTTCACAACTAAAATTACTTAAAACCTGAAGAAGAGCAAGACTGAAAAGTTCTGTGGCGAACAATTTAATGGCAGTAGAGTTGTTGTCAGCAAGCATTGATCAGTTTAACCAAGGACCTGTTATAGAAATTTTGATGGTAAGAACCTTTTAAATTATAACCATTCTATGAGATACGAGTGTTTGCTCGGTGTTGAAGGCATCATTGTGACTTCAAGATAAAAAAAAACAAAAAGCGTTGTTCAGTTTCTTAAATCTTACCATGTATTTGTAATGCACTTACACTATATCCCTCTATTTGATTTTTTTCACTTGCTGAAATCAAAATTGTTGGAACCTTTGTGACTTTGCTGTTTGTCCAAAGAAATAGCCCCAAGGGAACCCCGGGGTAGAGAAATAGGACCTAGTATCTCCGGCTTGCGGGGTATGACCCCTCCTAAACGGGGCTGACCCCGAGGGAACCCCGGGATATAGAAATAGAACCCATTCCGTGATTGTGCGGGATCAATAAATACACAACCCATCTTTCGGATGGGATGTAAACTCAGGTCCACGTGTTGGAAGAAATGCCACGCTTCCTGCACGTTAAAGAACTCCTGTAGCAAGCTTTCTTTGAGTGGTCCGTAGGTGATCGGCTACAAGGCTAGATAACATCCTACTTTTCCAGTGGCAATCAGAATTTCCCGTCCAAAGACCCTTTCCATACCTCGAAGTGATTATTTTTAAAAAAAAACTTGTTCTCGTCTTGATATACCTGTAATATTTTTCAGTAGACGTTAAACAATATTCAATCAATCAATCAATCCAAAGGAATTATTTCAAAAATACTTTAGAAAATTAATGTGTGGATAAGGAAAAAAAAACGTACGAGGTAAATGCACATGACTGAGACTTCAATGATTTTTTTTATTTTGAACAGTTGCGCATTTACAAGTTTATGTCTGTTGTTTAAGGCCTTACTAATACTTAAGATTTTGATATGTTATGGTTTAAGCATTTGCATCACATACATATTGTGTTTATTTGCATCATACAATATAATGTTTTCTTTTTCAATTTGAAACTTTGTTGGTATAATATGTCCCTGTGTATTTCAGGCAGAAGCTTTAACATGCAGACATCCTACACATAAGAGGGAGTCAAATGAACATATGCACAACCTACACCTTGCAATTGCACTTTGATTACTTTAGACATAGTTGACGAGGAAACCGAAGAACCTATGAGTAATGAGGACAGTGGTGATGATGAAACAGAAAACAACAAACATGACATTCTTGTTCCAAATGATTATTCTTATGTGTCAGCAGAAATACAAAATTTGTGTCATGAAGATGACGACGATGACGACAGTGACTATGATTGCTTGGATTTTCAAGACGAACAATTTTATTTTATTTCACATATTTACTTTTAATATTTTATCGCATAATTTTTATGACAGGGAACAATTAAACAAAACAGAAAGAGTAAACACAGAAAATTAAATGAGTATTAAAAGATGGAATGAGTAAACATACACAAAAAAAATGTTTTTTTTTATTCTTTTCCTAATTTCTATTTAAAGTATAACAGAAACAAATGATAGTTTTCACTTTTGCCAATTTTCCTGGTCTAGTAGTTTCGATCTGCCAGATTTTGTTTCGGTCTGGCAGTTTTTTCTTAGTTGCCCGACCAAATGTGTCTCAAGTTGTCAAAGGTTTTCGATTTGTGTGTATTAACAGCATTTTAAAGTTAAGTGTATGATTATGTGTACAATGCAACGACTTCGTTCACTCCTCGTATATGTTGTGAAGTGGGCAAAATCGTTGCAAAGTGGACTATGAAAAGTAGACATTTTCGTTCATTTTTCATTTTTTTTTATCACGAGAATCTGTAAAGAACTTTAGTCTGCTTCATCAAACACCGAAGACACAAGTTGAATAATAGAGATGCTTATTTCATGCCTTTTACATTTAATTTATCAATTGAAAATTGCATATTTTTCATTATTGTCGACGACAGACGTTGAAACATTTTACAAAAGGATATGGAATAAATGAACATGAGACCATAACACATATGTTAATTCCAACTGCAATAATTTTAATGAGCTGTATGGTCATTTCGGAAATTAATTCCATTTTAATTTTACTGCTTATTTTATTACAGAAGTTAATGCCTGTCACTATTTTGCATACAACTTGTCCAAACAACATTTTGTCAAAGGAAACAGATTTGTTAACCAAGTGATCATCTGGTTTCATCAACTCACGTCTAGTTAATCAAAGTTCATGAGTGACGTGTTCAGAAAATGCTATTGCATCTATAACATCATCAATAGTCGGTGGCAATTACAAAACGATTACAATAACAGAGACCAAAGACACGACAAAAACGGCAACAGAAAATAACAAAGACAAAACAAGGACGTAATACAGCCAGAAGTAATATAATATAAAAAGACAACATAAAGAACTATAGCACTCATAGTGCGAACTTTCATGAAAACCGGGTGTGACATTAGGTGTCCCTGAAGGGTAGGCATGTCTTGCTCCGCTAAGCGGCGCCCGTCACACTATCAGTGAGTCAATCCAGGGTTGAGTCAAAACTGGTTATGTCAGTGAATACGTGAAATCTAGCTGACACATTTGGGACACAGCCACGTCATATTTTTCAATGATGTCATTATGACAGCCATAGAATTTCTAAAGGGACGAAAGTGACAAAGGCTGGACAAATCCCTGACTTAGCAGCTCTTGAGACAGTGTTTTTGCTTTATTCAAAAACCATAAACTTTATTCAAAAACCAATGCATAAACTACATGCTCGACAGTAACGAATCAACTGTCTTATGTACTTTCCATAGGATGGAGAGTTAGGAAATTGCTGTTAAGAAAGGGGAATTTCGGAATATGGAAGTTAAAATAGTCACGTTTTCATAAAGCTTAGATTTCAAATGTCAATCTTCGTCAATGTATATGAAAAGATCTAAATGCGAAGCTGAAGTACCTGTATCAGTAGCCTGAAGAGAACTGACGAACCTGAAACAGTTATGGTTTACAAATTCTTGAGTTTATTGTCATTTGATCTTGTAAGGGTGTACAAACCGTCATAGATAACTTGATTAGTATGGACGGTTAATAAGACCTCACAGTTTTCAGCTGTCGCCATTTTCCCATTTTTAAACATTTCCCTGTATCGTTCTTCAGAAATTCCATTTCTAAAAAGAGTCAGTCACAGTTTGAGCTAGGTTATCATTTACTGGGGAGACATACTTCATGCCTGAGTAAAATCTTTTGTTTAAAGACGAGAATCTAGTGTCATCCAACTTTTATTTCTTGCTAGTGCTTGGACTGTCTGCACCAACTTGTTCCTGATTTTCAGAAATCTCCTGGACTTCTTTCTCCTATCGTCAACATCGTAGTCAAGCTCCTCTTGTTCGCAGCCCTGTAGCTCTTCATATAGATCATCAATACGTTTATTCATAAGTTTTACCTGAGCGTTAGTCTTATTTTTGTTTGGCTATTTGTTACCACTGGGTCGATGCCACTGCTGGTGGACTGCTAGTCCCCGAGGGTATTCACCAGCCCAGTAGTCAATACTTCTGTGCTGACCCGAAAGCCGATTCTATTTGAAACCTTACAATATCTAAATTTTTGTAAATTTTGTTGAAAACTAAGGAGTATCTCCCTCATGCAAAGCTCTGTCCTTAGCTGATTTTTAGCTTTACATTTAGGTCATATTGGTTATTTATTCTCTATCAGTTTTTAAACACCTTTGAGTTTATGGTCTTCCAAAATTTAGATTTTATCTGCACTGAAGAGACATAAGTTGTCGAAATGCGTATATGCAGAATTTAAATTCACAGTAACTTCGGTATTTGGTTATTTGCTCATAATATGTTTTAACATGTACATTATTTGATCCTTGCTATTCGAGTCTTTACAAGTACTCGGTTAACTTTGATTGTTTTCACACTGCTGGCAATTGTGTGTCGTGATTTTACCACTAGACGACCTCGTCAAAGCTCTGATGACTTGGGTTTGCTGGAGTATTTTTTACTCTCTTTGGCAACTTCGTTGCTTTCATTTCAAATCTTCTTCTGTGGCACTTTAAGGTAGAGGTTCTTGTTGAATCATGGCATCCGCCATTGTTATTACAGTCATGTACGAAACTTTTCACCTCGTGACAGATATCCACAGTAGAGAAAATATAAATTACTTCTATTTCTAAAGTATGGGGAAATAAATACTATTATTTATCTAAACCTATATACCAGGTTAGATTCAATCACATTGATTTGTGAAAACATTATAAGATGCTCATTAGAGACAACATTAGCTGCGGAACCGTAGCTCTACATGTCCTTTTATATCCTTTTATTTGGTGGACCATAGAGCTACGGATTTCACCCTATTATGAGCTTGCGACTTTGCGACACGAATTGTATCGCACGTTTCTTGGAGTTGTTTGACAACCGGGTGCCAAGTAGGCGTACCAAAGTGTTTTCATTTCGTTTCTTAAATGATTTTGCTAATACTTACATTATTTAATTATGCAAGGTGAGTCATAGTTTTGTATTTATTAAGGAAATTATCCAAATATTGTCCGCAACTATAAAAAAATCAGCACAAGGACCATAAGTCCTACGGTTCCGCAGCTTGGATAACAGGACCGCGTCCATCATATCTGATAGTTGGCAACATATGTAAGTTGCAGTTGCGTAATACTATCTCATTTAAGACCGGATGTGATATGACGTAATAGGATCTGTTTTATTGATAAAATTGAACTTTCTATCCAGTGAGCGATATTTTGAGCTATATCATGGACAGAACATGGAAATCAATTTAAAAAAATAATGAAATAAACGGAAAAGGAAAGTCAATTCAGTCCCACATATGGTCCAAAGACTGCGATGCTTCGAAACATAAAAAAGGATCTTTATACTTCATACAGGTAACCTTTTCCCTAACAGTGTTTCTACAATGGTTGATATGCAAACTTCTCGTTTTATGATCTGACTACCCTGCACTGTCAATATCCTCCATCTGGTAATGCAGGCATCTGCCATTTAGATGAAGTCCCTGGAGTCCGTGAAAAATGAATATGACAATTTCAGTTTCTTTAGCGTGACTTAATTTAGAGGTTATCATGATTCCTGTTCTCGCAAACTGCAAAATCATACACAAGTTTCTTTATTAGCAGCATGCAAATTATATTCCACAAGATTGCAGTACTTATGTAGTTGGCTTATAGGGATTGTTTTGGCAGAATATGGTTGACATGGAGCAAAACACGAAATAAAAATGAAAGCACATTAGAATGAAATATTTATTTTTATTTTATTTATCATATACTTCTCTTTATGTTATCTCATCATTTGATTAAAATAAACAAATTCTACTCACCGAGTCAGTGTCCTATACTTTTTATTAAGTAACTGTTTCGAAGTTGCCTTTTATGTGGTCCCGATATGTTCTATAAAGCCTCGTTAAGGGTAATAATGCCTTTTGAAAATATATTTAATTATGTGGTCCAAATAGGTTGTATGACGCCTTGTTTATCATAATAACGTATTTTGAAAATATATTTAATTATGTGACCCCAATGGGCTTTTGTAAAAAAAAAGCTACGTTATCTCAAGGTAAAAAAAGTAAAAAATGTTTACTCTCTGAAGAGTTTTGTGAGCTCTTCCCTTCTTTTACGATGATCTTTTTTAATGAATTGTTTTTCAAAGGTTAGTGGTGAGATATATCTTATATTATAATTTCATTTATGTTCTAATATAACACAAAACATTGGCAAATCAAGATCAGGTGGGGTCACTCCTCTTTTTGGAATTTTAGAATTTCTGTCACAAATGAGAAAACAGATGGGAGCACATATTCTTGAACTAATTGGAAGGCATCTTATCGTGAAGCAGTTGAGATGGTCAGATCGAGGATATGAAGCGCGAGAAAAAATAATTGTAAAAGGCATCATGGTGACTTCGAAATGTAGAACAACAATTTAAGCGTTTTTTCCATTTCTCTGTTTCACTATAAATTTGTAGAGATTTTGTCTTATTTGCGTTTACCCAAAATCCTTTCGTTGTTTATATAAATAAATGTCAAAATTTATTATCACGACTTTTAAAATCTTGCAAAAAAGTGATAATTTAAATCTTATTCATACATATGATAATTTCGGTAAAAATATATTGAAGAGATCTTAAGGGGCCAGATCTAAAAAAATGAAGTAATTTCTGCTAATGAATTTATTTTTTTCTTCTCATCTACTTAACACATTCAAAAAGCACTGAAGATTTCTTTGATAAAATTCAGATAATTGGTAGGCACACACAAGCCAATTAAAAGAAGAAACCACGAAAATTCTGATGTCAATTATCTTTAAATCTATCATTCGAATCTGTTACCTTAATTATTTAATTTGATCAATGAACGATTTTTGAAATAAAAACAAAGGTTTAGAATATTTAGAAATTTATAGCCAAAGTTAAAATTTATTGAAAAGCAAATCTTTGTTAGCAAAACGAAGCTTACAATGTTAAGTAACTCCAACTCTCATTTATACATGACAGATTAATTGTTATCTTATATTTTGTTTCTAACTATATATAACTGGAAATTTGCTGTCAAACTTATTTTCACTTTGTGATTTTAATTAATATATTATTTATCATTTGAAGACATAACAATTCGTCTAATGGCCGGATTTGTTCATCTTCTCACTATCTTGCGATGATATGTTATTGATAGAAAATACGTAATTACGTTTTTTTCTACCATTGCATAGTCACGCCAAAAAGTCTGACTTGCTACTATAACAATAAAGCTATGCTAAGAATACACAGACAACGGGTCTAAGCGTAAGAGCCAACATGCTCCTATTACAAGTCCGGTGTTTTATATTGTTTTCATTAATTCATAGTTCCATACCTCAGAGTAAACCTTATGATGGAGCAACACAGGGACGTTATTCTTTGTCTACAACCGAGGAGTCTACATTGCTGACTGGAAACAATAAAGGACATGGTCAAAGTACAAGGAATGACTTTGGTTCAACTAGAGAAGCAGAGCTGAAACCTAACGTACAACCAAGTGTATACATCTATATCTACTCAAAGCAGAACGACTGAAAAGAGGATATCTTCTTCTGATGGTCTTCAATTAGGTACAGACGTAACAACTTTCTTTGATAGTGTACAATGGGATGCAACATTTGTAATGGTATCTCATAGTGTGCAGTCAGATGCCAAAGTCACAAATTTTTCTGGTAGTCTACAGCCAGATACAATATCCACTACTTCTTCTGGTAGTCTACAGTCAGATACAACAGTCACATCTTCTGGTAGTCTACCGTCAGATACAACAGTAACAGCTTCCTCTGGTACTCTTCCGTCAGATACAACAGTCACAACTTCCTCTGGTAGTCGACCGTCAGATTTTCGTCACCAAACTGACAGCACTTGTTTAGCACACCACTACCACATTTGTTTTAATCTCCAGAAGAAAATCTTTTGAAAAAAGTTACGATCGACAGACGACGGACGCAAACTGAATCCATGTAGCGATTCTTTTGAAGATCTGTAAATAAATAAAGTTACGAAGAACGAAATCTTATTGCAACAGCTCGCACTGAGCTTATAGAGGTAAATTTCTCAGAATAACAATATCATAAGAAGACATCGAAATGAAGATTCAACTATGGATAGAAAAGCACCAAAGATAGTTATCGGTATAACCTAAAATCTTGACGTGAATGGCATTCGAGTTTGTTTTAAGGATTAAACTTTAGAACAAAATTTCGTAGCTTGAACCATTAGGAGCAATTAAACGCACAAAGATAAAGAGTGACAACGATGCTATGGAAGTTGCAAGAAAGCTTAGGACTTTATGGGTATTTGGTTGAATAATTCAGAACAGACATAAACATAAGATAAACGACAAAATTGGTAGAGAAACAACATACAGGTTTGGGCAAGGGCGAAAAAAAATGAAAGTATAGCAGTAAAGGTAATTCGAGATAGGACATAGATTAAGTTTTTAAAGTGTCCCCCACATTCCCTTACAGTTTCACTTTTTCTCTGACGTTCCTTATTTGCAAAATTTACATATATGGCGAGAAAAAATCTTTTAATTACCTATAAAGCATAAGGCACGTTTATCTGAGCAACTTGGGAATGGGTCTTTAAAATATGCCCTGTGGGTCTATGGATATGTGTGAAACAGAATTTAAAAAAAAAACCTATGTAACTGTGTAACTTCAGTAGGTAAAATTAAATATTTTTTCTATTTTTCAATTACGCAACAGGCGTTAGATTCTTTGTTTCAATGTCAACACACACTAGAGGACATTTTTTAAAAGTTGATTTCATCTACTTACATTTTAACAAACATAGACAGTTTATTTATTCACAGCTGACAGTCTGCATTCTCTTTCACATTGTTTAAGAAAATCCATGGGACTTGTTTTACTTTAAAATAAGAATTAGAGTGAGTACCGATGAAAACCCAACATCTTATTTGTGCTTCGTTTTTATGGTATGTTATGGATCGATCTATGCTGAGCGCCCCATCAAAATGTGGGCTATTTCAATTTTTTGAAAATGACACTTAGAAATCTTTCGTTTTCATTCCGTTTTCCAATTGTTTTGATATAATCTGCACTGATGAGACATATTTTTGTCGAAATGGCCATATGCAGAAGTTAAATTAACTGCAATTTTGGGGTACTTGATTGAAAAAAAATTTACAATGAAATCAATCGTTTTGGCTTGAGCCATCTGCCTGTGATGTATTTTTCTCTGTTTTTATCAATTCAGATTCAGAGTCTGAGTCGTTTAATATTAAATTTTTGTTGATTCCAGTGGGATTCGAACCCCCTCTGTCAAAGTCTGGTACGCTACCACTGGAACACCACTGACATATTCATATTTCGGTTATTTAATATACTTAAGTCTCGTATTACGTGTCAAAATAAATGTGTAGTTCATTCTATTTTACATCCCTTGGGACTCACACAGAGATGGCGGGAGCAGTGTAATCTGTCTGTATAATGTCTGTGCATTCGAAGAACAGCAAAATCCCTCGGTGGGAAGGCAATCTCGATATTCCTGTCTCCAATTCTAACCCCGTTGGGTTCCTGCCATAGACCGTTATATATATATATATATATATATATATATATATAAGCTGTCTATAAATTCAGTCAACCTGGAAACTTGTTCATCTCCCCGGATTTGCGAATATTTACGCTAATGCAGGGCCTAAAAATTAAAATATAACGGTCTATCGTAGGACCCCAACGGGGTTAGAATTAGAGAAATGAATATCGAGATTGCCTTCCCACCGAGGGATTTGGCTGTTCTTCGAATGCACAGATATTACAGACAGATTACACTGCCCAAGCCATCTCTGTGGGAGACCAAAGAGATGTAAAATAGAACGAACTACAAATTTATTTTATGCAAATAATAAATTGTCAAGGGGATTACCGCAAAATGTTGGTATGGCGACTATTTTCAATTACAGTGCACCCTCGTTATATCGCCACCTTTGGGACCAGGGATAATTTTGGCGATAAGTGAGGCTGGCAATATATCGAGGGAATAAATAACATAGAAACTGTGCAACGCGTTGAAAAGTGTACCTTTAAATATTACCACAAATTGTGGTAACATATGAAAGAAATTTTAATTACCTTGGGAAACACAGGTGAGAGATCTAAAACCATTAAACAAGCTGTTAGTACATCACGAAGTCTATAACATGCAGGTGACAAAACTGTCAGCCGCCATTAAATGGTGGATGTGCGGCATGAACTGTTTTCGGAAATTAATTCATCAGCAGCAGCACTAGAAGCCAAACGTAGGAAATCTATAAATTAAAAAAAAATTGTAAATGCATTAAACCAAACGAAATCAGAATAATTAGTGATATCAAATATTGCTAACGACAAAACTACGATCGAGGGATTTAAACCTTAGGTTTTAGAATTTACATAAATTTTGATAATAGTAATTGAACAAAGTATACACATGAGATATAATCTCATGTATAAGTACACCATATCTCCAAGAAAAGCGTCGGAGCAGTTGCGACCAAACAATTTTTGTCTGCATGCGGAGCTGCAGCGTTATATAAACTTATTTTCATTTCTTCAGTAACCAACCTTCTCATCACCAAAATCATTGGCACCTACACGAATTATTAAGAATTTCGGTGGATCCTCAAGTTGTAGCATAGAGATAAGATAAGCCTTTAGACGATCTACTTCCATACCGCTCTGCCCGTGCCACCAAACTTAAAGTTTAATCTTTGTAAGCCTAAAAAAATGCATGTCAATCCCACAAGGGCTATGTCTTGATTCAATGAATGCATTCTTAATTAAAGAACTCCCGACAATCCATACTTGTTGAGGGGTACCTACAGAAAAAGTTGTGATTATTTTTAGACCTGTTAAAACTGACTGGCCGTATGTAAGCTTTACATGCATTAGATTTCCATCTGCCTAATATAAGTTCATAATATTTGGATCGGACATTCCCCCTGCGGACAAATCTGTAGCTCTTCCAATTCGAAACGAATGTGAACTATATTCATGACTGTTTATACCACATATTGTTAGGGCTTTCTAAGTACGGCATTAAATTTATAACGGGTCATGGGAGAGCCGTCAAAGCGACAGAAAAAGGGGTCTGCACATCTGAGTCTACTCAGCATATAAATACAACTGAGTGAATATGCCGGGCAAATTTGAGGTTCACTCTAGACATTTAAAGGTAGCGTAGCTCCTTTACCATTTTGGTCGGTTTTTGACGAGGGACGTTTACAGATATCACATGTCTTACATCTCAATTACTATAGCGATTTCACCAATTTTACAAAGACCATAATATGCAACCGAAAATGCAGCACTGTACATCATTGTTTTATATTTGGAATAACATACTAAATGTAGTTTCTTTAAAACAACTTTTAAAACATTC
This sequence comes from Modiolus philippinarum, assembly GCA_002080025.1. Taxonomy (NCBI): domain Eukaryota; kingdom Metazoa; phylum Mollusca; class Bivalvia; order Mytilida; family Modiolidae; genus Modiolus; species Modiolus philippinarum. The sequence continues at coordinate 16,156 of MJUU01006378.1, forward strand.
AGAGTAACTGGTAAACGTGTATTTTTATGTTTCTTCCTGGCACCTTTACTACCTTCGAGAATTTTTCTAATCACAAATTTCAGAGGTTACTTTAGAGGTTAAACGTATTCTATGAAATGGCATTTTCACTGGAGACATTAGGTCATAAAAACGTGTTAAAAATGCTCTGGGCGATTGGATGGCTCTAGAACAGGATGACATTAGGCATACTGCACTTTCAAGATGAACTTTTTTCCGAATCAAAAGAGGCTGAAGCAATTTTTTTTTAACTTTTCCAGTTTATCATGGAGAACAATTACCATCATAAGTTCAGACTGTATCAATAAAAAAATCAGAAAGGTCAAGACCGTAATGGGACCGACTTTAATGTTTATCTGCAAGGGAATTTCTAGTTATTCTTTTCATTTCATAAATTATTAATATTTTCATATCTTTCATTAAAGAAAGATATATCATGCATACTAAGACATTGTTTTAGTGAGAATTGTTAAGGATGGTCACACCTGAAATTCATAATATCAAGGTTTTTAAGAAAGTATTTCAATCGAAATTTCATATGTAAGAAGGTTTGATATCATAGTCAACGGAAATTATGCCCTTAGCTAGCCGTCAGTAACTGCGAGCATTTGTCCAGACAGTACTTGTGTGTATTGTCTTCATGTTTTATGTACTTCATTGTAAGAGTACTCGTCTTGATAAGTTGGACTTTTTTCTTGTTTGATTTTTACTGTGAGTCTTTTTATGTATTTATTTTTAGCCATTCACCACACATAGGGGGAGGGTTTGGATCCAAGAAAACGAGTTTAACCCCACCGCAATTTTTGCACCTGTCCCAAGTCAGGAATATATTGGTCATTGGCTTGTCCTTGTCTTCTTATAAAATTTTAGTTTCTTGATATTTGGGTTATTTGATGTGATTTGTTTCCATTGATTTATTCACTTTTTTTACCTTTTTGGGGCCATTTAGGGCTTGCTATATGGTGTGGGGTTCCTCGCTGTGTTGAAGACCGTACGGTAACCCCTTAGATGCTTTGTTTTGGGTCGTTTTAACCTGGATATGGGATGTTGTCTCCTTGACATTTACCCCATTTCCTTTCTTTTTCATATTGATAAGGAAGTTTTGGAAAGCAATACTTGAAACATAGACGATCGTTGGGTCTCAAAGATACATGGCCTAAAAGTAGCGTTAGATTAAAATATATAATGTTAAATAAGCAATGAAAGGTTTATTAGTAAATGTACATAAGGCAAAGTCTCTTCAAAAACATATAATAACCAAGCAAAGGTATAACGCAATATTGTTGTACTTTATCTTGAAATTTCCATGAGGCCTTCAACAATGAGCTTTGCAAATACATGTACCTCATAGAAAGCTATAGACGGCCCTTTCACCGTTTTGCGCGGAATTCCTTGCTGAATGTTGACTAAAGCTTTATCCATGTCTTTTCCGGTCCTTCATGCGAGGTCGTCAACAAACATGAATTGGAATACCTAATCCTATACACACTTGTCAAGACTTCACAATCGCGCGAGTCTGCGCTACCCATGATTATAAAATCGTCAAGGGAGTGGTCTAATGAATTAATAACGGATAATTCTCTTACTAACCAATTTATAAAGTTTGGAAAATTCTCAAATATACTACAAGTTATTCAACGGCAAAAAGGCATGCACTTATCAATGAGATATTTACCATTAAATTGCAAACCCATTAATCAAAGTCAGCAGGATGAACCTGAAGAAGGCGAAAAGCCGATTTAATGTCATTTTTTGCAAGTTTTGCTCCTTTATTTTCACATGTAGTTCATAAATATTTCTTAGATAGTGTCGAATGATGTGTATGTGACTTAACATAATTCTGGGTCTAAAGCTGAATTGACACTGTTATTGTTTAGGCTGAGACAAATTGGTAATTTATCTCCAACCGCCATCTGGTTTCGGAAGAGGACCTATAGGAGAAATACACAGGGCTTCTATTGGTAAAGCTGTAAATGGGCCTATAATCCTACCGAGTTCTATCTCACTATTTAATTTTTTCAATGTTTCTTGTCTATTTTGTTGGGCGAATAATATTTTCTTAGAAAAAATATGTTCCCTGGGTCCAACTTACTGTAGTCTGAATCCATGTGTAAATGTAACAGGCGATTTATTCCTGCAGTGTTTTTCTTCCTTTTTGATAAAGTGCACTAGGGTTGAATATCCACAACATCGATAATTGACCAATCACATTGAAGTACTGACGGAATAAAGACCAAGATAGAAATACAAAAGGTTGTTTATATTCCCGGGAATTCTGCACGCCGGAAAGAAAATATGCTTACATAAACCCCCTAAGGACCAACCATTTAACTTGAAAAAGGGGGAGGGGGCTATAGTTTTTTTTTTTTCCAAAAATATTTTTTATTCTGATTTTACGTGAAAAAAATGTTTTTGCAGCCAACATGATGAAAAAAAAATATTCTGAAGGAGGCGTATATCTTAATAGGTCATGAAAACGTAACGGATGGGCACTACAAAATATACTTATGAATACAATAAATGCATTAGTCCACTGATCAATAGATGTGATTTTTACTGATTTTCGATTTTGTTGTAATACAAGATGACCACTTTCAGATTAGAGCTTTTGTCTTTTTGTTTTGTTTCGGTTATTAGCCAAAAGTGTGCTAATTCCATTTCTATATATTCGCTCCTTTGAATTTTTTTCTCTTATATTTTGTGGTACATGTTTTCCAATATCTGAGTGTATACTTCATATCTTGGAAGGTGCTAGTGCATTTTGTGTGTTTGACAATGAGATATCATATGGCTGATGTGTTATACCATTTTCTAGAACTGGACTGGATGCTGATAAAACTGGTATTGATCAATATGTGTAAGCAGCTGTCTGTGGTGTAGCCATTTATATCACTGGATATGTTGGTATTGGTGTAGCTGGATATGTATTTAGCTTGAGATGTTGTTACTGGTGTAGCTGGAAATGTTGTGACCGGTGTAGCTGGATATGTTGTTATTGGTGTAACTGGATATGTTGTTATTGGTTTAGCTTGATATGTTGTTACTGGTGTCGCTGGATATGTTGTTACTGGTGTAGTTAAATATGTTGTTACTGGTGTAGCTGAATATGTTGTTACTGGTGTAGCTGGATATGTTGTTACTGGTGTAACTGGATATGTTGTTACTGGTGTAACTGGATATATTGTTACTGGTGTAGCTGGATATGTTGTTACTGGTGTAGCTGGATATGTTGTTACTGGTGTAACTGGATATGTTGTTACTGGTTTAGCTTGATATGTTTTTTGTGTAACTGGATATGTTGTTACTGGTGTAGCTGGATATGTTGTTACTGGTGTAGCTGGATATGTTGTTACTGGTGTAGCTGGAAATGTTGTAACTGGTGTAGCTGGATATGTTGTTACTGTTGTAGCTGGATAAGTTGTCACTAGTGTAACTGGATATGTTTTTACTGATGTAACTGGATATGTTGTTACTGGTGTAGCTGGATATCTTGTTACTGGTGTAGTTAAATATGTTGTTACTGGTGTAGCTTGATATGTTGTGACTGGTGTAGCTGGATATGTTGTTATTGGTGTAGCTGGATATGTTGTTATTTGTGTAACTGGATATGTTGTTACTGGTGTAACTGGAAATGTTGTCACTGGTGTAGCTGGATATGTTGTCACTGGTGTAACTAGATATGTTGTTACTGGTGTAACTGGATATGTTGCTACTGGTGAAGCTTGATATGTTGTTACTGGTGTAGCTGGATATATTGTTACTGGTGAAGCTGGATATGTTGTTACTGGTGTAACTGAATATGTGGTTACTGATGTAACTGGATAAGTTGTTACTAGTGTATAGATAATAGTGTTGCATACAGCTCTATATAATATGAATGATAATGTGCTGGTAAGGTGAGCTGCAAAGGTAGAATATATGATCCCGAATGCCAACAGTGATGAAAATCATCTTTTTAAACCTGTTAACATCGGAAAATCCAGCAAGGTCTTCGGCTGGATTCGAACCCCTGCTTGTTGTCATCTATGGCAACACCGCCTGCACTATATCCAGCGCCCTAGACCACTCGGCCACCTAGGCTATATAAAAATATAGCTTTCGGTAACCGGGTCATTCCTCCTCGTAGGAAATCTAGGGTTGTAACATAGTACACGATGAATATAGGTGGGTAGGAAATAGATAGAAGAAGAAAAAGGTTGCAATAGGTAAGATACATTAAGTATATAGATAATAGTGTTGCATAAAGCTCTATATAATATGAATGATAATGTGCTGGTAAGGTGAGCTGCAA
>MJUU01006379.1:0-14831 GCA_002080025.1 Modiolus philippinarum
GTATTACCCTTGAAAAGTTATGAAGGTTTTAGAAAAAAGTTAACGCCGCCACCGCCGCCGCCGGATTGCTCTACCTATGTCTCGTTTTCAGCGACTTTCGTCGCAGGCGAGACAAAAAAGAAAAGCAATATGTGAACCATAGAATGTATTAACTTAATGAAAAAAACCTCTTGTTTTTTTGAATTTGAAGAAATTAAACTATATTGAGACATTGAAAATATTGGTATTACCAAGGACGGATGAAATAATTAAAAGGAATCATCTTAAATATGACTTATCACCATGTAACTTGTGTGGCGATGAATCTTGTATAGTCTTTACTTCACGCTCAATATAGGTCAGATAGATCAAATTTTCATGTATAGTTATATACTGTTTTTCACACAGATTGTCTTTGTGGTAGTCTCCACAGTGATAATAATAATTGTTTTCATAGAGACTTTCAATCGTTCAACATGGTGCCGTTTGAGAGTTAGAGAAATTAACTTGTACTACTGGCTCAGTAGTTAGAAAATGCCATTAATAAATCTGCGTATTGACCAAATTTTCAAAACCATGTCAACAACTAGCAGTGTGACGGTTACCACGCGTGCAGCAGATCATGCTTACCTTCTTTGGATCACCTGATGATATCTCTGTTTGTTAGGAGTAAGACTTTTAGTGCCTTATCGTTATGGCGTTTGTACTGGTTTTTATTTGTGTGATGCCTGATCGTTGATTTTGTTGTCTTATTGTTTATCATCCTTGAGTTGCCATGTCTTTTTGGATTTTAGGATCCTATATTAATTGCTTCAGTATTCATTTGGAAATTTATCCATTGTTAAATTTGGTTTCCTGTACATATAGTGTCATCTGGTCTTGTGTACAATTACTCCATATATTTCACTTTGTTTATGTATACTCAAGTTCGTCTCTCTTATGCAGTTAACTGATTGCCCTGATAGAAAAGTATAATTTCTATTTTTCTTAGGCATTTATATTTATGCATCAATCTGTATTTGTTTTTGACATATAAATTAAATTTTCATCCATATATTAGACAAGTGATGACCCTAAAAGATGTCTCGCCCGTCCCTGCTGGCCTCTAAATTGATGTGAAATCTAAGTGAACTAATCAGAAAAGTGAACATGCTCACTAGACCATGAAATTGAGGTCAAGGACAAAAGTCATCTGCCAGACTGACATATACTACCCAAGACCAACCTACATACCAAATATTATCAACCTACCATTTCTAGTTATTGAGAAATGGACTTAAGCAGAAAAACTTAACGTGGCCAGTAGACCATGAAATTGAGGTAAAGGACAAAAGTCACCTGCCAGACTGACATGTACTACCCAAGACCAACCTACATACAAAATATTATCAACATACCACTTCTAGTTATTGAGAAATGGACTTAAGCAGAAAAACTTAACGTGGCCACTAGACCGTGAAATTGAGGTCAAGGTCACATAACGTTATGTCCGTCAGGTAGCACTTGATTAGTACTACCACTGGACCAAATATGATGTTCCTACATCAAAGGGTTTTCAAAATATCCTGCATTTAGTAAAAGTTAACGCCGTTGCCGTCGTCATACTTTGCACGTATATGTCTCGCTTTCACGACTTTCGTCGCGGGCGAGACAAAAAAACAACCCTTTTTAGCTCACCTGGCCTAAAAGGCCATGTAAGCTTTTGCCATCACTTTGCGTCCGTCTTCCGTCCATCAACAATTTCAAAAATCTTCTCCTCTGAAACCGCTGGGTCAATTGTAACCACACTTGACCTCAATCATCACCAGGGTATGCAGTTCAAATAGTCTGTAGATCAAACAACATGGCCACCGTTACTAAAAATAGAACATGGGGTAAATTGCAGTTTTTGGCTAATAACTCGAAAACTGTTACAGATATAAAAAATCTGACATGTGTAAAAATGACCAGCATGATGAGATCTACCCATTGTGCAATTTTGAAGAAAATCTGAAAACCCGTCTTGGAGTTACAGCCCTTTTTCCGTTAAATTTTCAAAATTTTTGCATTTTTTATTTTTTATTTAAAAAAGTGTAACAGATAGAGGTCAAGTTTAAATTGCAAAAATGTTCAGCATAACAAGATCTACCCACTCTGAAATTTTAAAGAAAATCCATAAACCCTAGTAGGAGTTATTGCCCTTTTTTCACCAAATTTTAAAAATTTTTGTATTCTTCATCTTTTATTTCCAAAATTATAGAAGATGAAGGTTAAGTGTAAATAGATGAAATGATTGCCATGCTGTGGCGACTTCAAAACTGATGTTGAAAATTGTTCCTTGACCGCCATTTTCAAAATGGCTGCCAAAAAAGGCAGGAAAATTCAACATTGTCTGATTTCAATGAAATTTGGTTTCCATACAGATATTGATGGTGTGACTTCAAAACCGGTGTTGAAAATTGGTTGTTGACTGCAATTTTCAAAATGGCCACCAAAAAAGGCGGGAAAATTTAAATTCAACATTGTCTGATTTCAATGAAATTTGGTTTCCAAATAGATATTGATGGTGTGACTTCAAAACTGGTGTTGAAAATTGGTCGTTGACTGCAATTTTCAAAATGGCCACCAAAAGAGGCGGGAAAATTTAATATTGTCCGATTTCAATGAAATTTGGTTTCCAAATAGATATTGATGTTGGGACTTCGAAATCGGTGTTGAAAATTGGTCGTTGACCGCCATTTTCAAAATGGCTGCCACAAAAGGCGGGAAAATTCAACATTGTCTGATTTCAATGACATTTGGTTTCCAAATAGGTCTTGATGTCCCAACTTGAAAACTGATGTTAAAAATTGTTCGATGATCTCAACTTTAAAATGGCCGCCAAAAAAGGAGGGAAATTGAAAATTCAACATTGTCCGATTTCAAGGAAATTTGATTTCCAAATAGATATTGATGTTGCGACTTCAAAACCGATGTTGAAAATTGTTTGTTGACTGCCATTTACAAAATAACGTCTCGACTTCAAAACTGGTGTCGAAAGTGGTCCTTAGCAAGAACGTTTTTTGTCAAAAAAAGCCCAACAAAGAAATATAGTAAAACATGATCAGACTTTAAAAACAGTTCAAGATATTGGAGGTGTTCGAGCTTCGAAAGCTTGAGAAACTGAAGATCAAGTGTATAAACTTACAATGCTACCTTGATTGTTGCAACTGAAAGCCAGGTGAGCGATACAGGCTCCTGGGAGCCTCTGGTTTATAAATCTAAATTCCATTATTTTTTTTTATAAATATTTCAACATTTTACATGCATTCAAACAATGTATCCATACAATGTTTATATAAAAATTAAAAAAACAGTAAAACAGTGGAGGCACTGGGATTGATTAGCCAAGGTAAATTCCCCACTGTTAGGTCCAATCTCGCCTTTTTTAACTTTTTACTCGGTGGTGAATTATTTTCCTTTATCATTTATGGGTACAGTATAAAAGATTGTGGGAATATTATCTAATTTAATGACAAATAAAGAGGAGAAATGAATATTTCAGAAGTTATATAAACAGTACTTTGTTGCCTTTTGAAACTCTATTTTTATTTTATTTTTATTTTTATTTCTGTAGGTTTCCATAATATTCTGACAAATATTTTTTTTAATAGAGCATAGAACATTATACATATAGTTAATATTTCCATCAATTCAGAGATATAAGCAATTTATTTCGAAATTTTCTAGCCGCATTTTTACGATGCAAATCTCTTCTTTATGTTTTTAATTTTATTTTAATATTTAAATATGTCTATGCTATTTTTCATATTAACTGTGTAACAGTCTTATATATTAGTGATTCTATTTCCACAGCTGATTTTTTTCTACCATCTGGTTTTATTATAATACAAACAATGTATCAAAATAGTGATCAATAGTTAAACAGGTCCATCTATTTCAGTTGAATATATCTTCTAAGATATAAGCAATTTATTTTGAAGTTTCTTCTCCAGAGTTTTCACATGTCAATCTTTTCTGCTTTATGTAATATAAACTTTGTATATGAATAATTATTAATAACTTGGCTATAAAGAAAACGATAAAATAGATCATTAATAACTGATGGGATGAGAGAATTTTACACCAGTCGAACCATTAAATTTAGAGGTCAGATTGTCAGAATTTATTACAAATGAGACTAGCTAGGGTAATTGATCTCAATTAGTGTAACATGTCAAGTTTGAGACAGTCCTTTCTGGATCATCAATGTAGAAACACATTAAGTGTAAAATGCCAAATTTGAGACGATCCCTTTAATCCAGAGCATTAACATCACTAGAGAATATAGAGGTATTCCAAGTACCGGAAGTATTCCAAAATGGCCCATGCTTGCAATCATTAAATGACCAATGTAATAGGCATGAACCGCTAAATGGTCACTAATTTTCAATCATGAATACGAGAAAAACTCCTTAAATATTCCACCTTAATATTGGCCCTTAAATTAAAACAATACTAACACTGAATCATCTGGAATTAACTAATAGCTAAATTCAATAGGCTACTGGATTAACGAAACAAAACATACTGGATTTGTCTTAATTTTTTATATTACAAACAAAACACAATTTATACAGCATCTATAGTCAATATCCTTAGACTGGCCACTTCCATTGATTTTTTGGAGCTTCTTCGATGAGTGGTTCCCAGGACTTCCATTCTACAATACCCTTTGCTAATTTATATTCTCTATCAGCCTGTAAACAAATGAAATATTTTAAAGCATTAAGTTTCCATCTTAAAAATAAAATTCAAAACTTTACTTATTAGAAAAAAATTTGAAAACAAGTTTTCTTGACTTTATCATACCAAGTAAGTCAGTCAACTTTGTTGACTACTGCTGTTCTTTCTTCATGAGATAAAAACAAAACTACGGTAAGTTTATGGATTTATATTTATATACATATGTCTTGTCCACAAACCTAGTAGTAAGTCTTCCAGGGAAGACAAGTGTCGCCTGCTTAATAACAAATAATATTCTAAGTTCTGTCAAACAGGAAGTAGGTACATATATGTGAGAGATCCAAAACTCCACTACACTGTAAAGGTCTCCATATTGAATTGCAGAAAGTTTGGATACATAGTTCCTGAGAAAAATATGACAGAAATTTTTTGTGACTCTAATCTGCAAAAAATAATCTACGTTCCGTCAAACAGGAAGTGGACATGCGAGAGACTGAAACTCTATCACATGGTACAGGTCTTCATACTGATACTCTATGCCAAATTTGTAGAGGGTTCGGATACATGGTTCCTCATAAAAATGTGACAGAAATTTTTTCTGACTCCGATCGTCAAAAAATATTCTATGTTCCATCAAACAGGAAGTGGGCATGCGAGAGATCTAAGACTCTAGTACACAGTATAGGTTCCCATAATTATACTGCATGCCAAATTGCAGAAGGCTCGGATACATGGTTCCTAAGAAAAATGTGACAGAAATTTTCAAGACACAAAAATTTTTCCAAGTTCCATCAAACAGGAAGTGGGCATGTGAGAGATCCAAAACTCTGTTACATGGTATAGGTCCCCATACTGACACTCCATATCAAATTGCAAAAGTCTCTGATACATAGTTCCTGAGAAAAATGTGACACAAATTTTTGTGACGCCGACGACGACCACCACGTCGCCGATGCAAGACGACGGATAGTGATCCCTAAATGGTTGCCACTGCATGAATGCAGGCGACACAAAAAAACAACTATGGTGCATTACACAAGGTATAACACCAGACTTGCCTACCCCTCTTAGTCAAAAATAGTAAGTAACTTGATCAAAGATCGTAATCTGAGATGAAAATAGTAAGGCACTCTTTAATGTAAAAAGACCTGTTTTAACAAAGAAAGTCCAACTACACTCATCAGTGAAAGGCACATTATGTAATTACACATTACTCCCATAGAGAATTCCTTTTTCCTCAAATGAAACCTACAATTCTTGTATTAAGATTGTACATACATTTTTATATTACCGGAAATGCCCATTTTAACAGTAATTTACGGAACCGAAATGAAATGACGGACCAAAACTGAAAAATTCCGGAATTACCACAAATTGACCAAAGCGTAAGGAAATGGTAAACCATCGTAAGGGCGTAAGATGACTTTGAAAATAGTAAGCCATACGCCAAAATTGTAAGGGTAGGCAAGTCTGATAAACACCAATAATGAAGTCTCCCATAGATCTCCCATGTTAAATTGCATGTTTCAAGCTTTGTAGTAATTTGACACGGGAAACATTATCAATAAGTCTCCTTTCAATAGGGACTTTTCGCCACAGGCAATACAAAAATACAAAGGCTATCAATCTAAGAACAGAATATTTATATCAGATGTAATTATACCTGTAATACAAGTTCTTCAATCTGTCCATCATTTATCTTCTTCTCTATTTCAAATGGATTTGTCTCCTGTAAATAATAAATAGACTCATGTTAAGACTGAAACAAAACAGCCCCATTCTTAGATAAATGTAATTTTAGCATACAGTATTTTAAAACTTACAGTTATATAATAAGCAATAAAATTGTATGGTGCTCTTCATTACACAGGGATGTGATTTGGTTACAGGAAGTCCACCGGAAATAACCAGAAATCAGAAGTAAAACAAAATATATGAAAACAGGTTCTAAAAACAACCTGATCCGCGGAAATCCGCGGAAATATAACATCCCTATAACATAAGTTTCTGGTAAATAATTCTTATTCATGACTTAAAGCTGATGAATATACTTACATAATTCACTGTTTCAGAAACTGAGGAAATATGGGTTTCAAATTTTGGTGTACGAACAATCATTTTTCAGCCAATGACGTTAAGTTATTTACGTTCTTGACCAATCAAAATATTTTGGTGTACGCTCCACCCACAATGCTTTAGTTTCTGAAACGGCGAATTATAAATCAATCTACATTTATACATGTTTTTGAAAGGGGGCTGAAAAATTCCATTGAGAGTTTATTGTACTGTATGTATGATGAAAGTACTGACATGTATATATGACACCTCTTTTATAAGGGAAAGTAAATTTTTTTGTTTATGTATTAATAAATCAAATAATATGATTTCACCAAAGAGGAGAATTTTATCCAATACACTAGCACATCATTGACAAACTGGACACTCTTTACATGGAAGATTCATGAGTTTGGGAAAGTTAACAGGTCTGTTTCAGCCTCTTATCCGAAGATTTCTTACTTCAAGAAGGAAATAGGTTGACAGTAAATCCAAAAACACTATTTTTCCTGTATTTCTAGGTCATTTTGACATTCCGGATATATATCCTATTCTAATATGACGGCCTTCAGTCGCTTTGTATCCAAACCCGTGGTAAAAATAATATTTAATTATGGGTAACGTCATAAACAAATGACGGAACTTTCGATAACGTCACAGATAGTTTTACATCAATTTTTGCAATGTCACAGACCAATTGGTGGCATAAAATGTTGTTTCATTCATGTGTACTAGGAGGAATTCTCCTAATCCGAACCTTGTGAATGTCCTATTATAATCGAAATAATTAACAGTAGCCATATATTTATATTAATTTTACCATGGGCCGGCACTTTATGGTGATATTTTACCCCTCACTAGTCATTCGGGGTAAAATATTTGCCATAAAAAAACAGCCCATGGTAAAAATAATATAGATATATGGCTACTGTTAATTATTTCTTAATTCAACATTTTTTCCATATTGGGGCTGAAGTGAATTATGATTTTTAGCCTTCCAATTGTTTTTATTTTACCTCCACAAACAGCATAGAATTCGCTGTCCACAAAACTTATTTTTGCTGTAAATTGTTCATTTATGTAACTGGAAAAAACTTGAGGCATTTAGGGCTTTTCCAGGAAAAAATATATAGAGGACAGGAAAGCAACTCAAAGTTTGGGGTACCACCACCATAATTTTATTTCTTTTTCAGCTATTAGCAATAGGTATACCGGTGTTATATGGTATTTTGACCCGCACGGTAAATCGACCCGTGGGTCAAAATACCATAGAAATAAAGGGCTACGCCAAGCAAAGCATGATACGACCACAGCATGTCGTCCAAAGAAATTTGAAAAGGTGTAATTTAAAGTGAGTATGGACATACGAAACAGCTTCACATATTAATTAGATGAACGCAATAAGGAGACTGACCCAGTAATTAGCTAGACACAAACTAGGGAAAATAAAATTAGCCCTTATGATTCCTCTTTGACCCTTTATAGCTCGGAAACGGTAAGAGCTACGCCCAATCCATTGAAATTCTGCTGAAAGCTTATATCAAGGGGAATCTAAAGAAAAAAATCCCATCAAAATGCGATGAAAAATAAAAATTTAGGCAATCTACAAATTTGCAGTTTTGGCCCCTGTGAACCCTTATAGTATGGAAACGGTAAGAGCTACGCCAAATCTGTTGACACACTACTGAAAGCTTGTATCAAGAGGAATCCAAAGAAAAAAAATCCCATCGAAATCTGATGGAAAAATAAAAATTTCAGGCAATCTGCAAATTTGCAGTTGTGGCCCCTTTGAACCCTTATAGCTCGGAAATGGTAAGAGCTACGCCAAATCCGTTGACATACTACAAATAGCTTACATCAAGAGGAATCCAAAGAAAAAATCCCATCGAAATCCATAAATTTATGATTTTGGCCCCCTTCTGCCGCTCATAGCTGGGTAAGGAAACAAGTTACCAAATATCTAATAGTAGAGCCCTAAAAAAAATTTTTGTAAGGAATCCTTTGGAAAAAATTGCATCAAAATCAGACTAAAAATAAAACCAGAGGCTCCCAGGAGCCTGTATCGCTCACCTGGCTTTCAGTTGCCACAATCAAGGTAACATTGAAAGTTATACAGTTGATCTTTAGTTTCTCAAACTTTCGTAGCTCAAACACCTCCAATATTTTGAACTGTTTTTAAAGTCTGATCATGTTTTACTTTATTTCTTTGTTGGGCTGTTTTGACAAAAAACGTTCTTGCTAAGGACCACTTTCAAACCAGTTTTTAAAGCTGAGACGTCATTTTGTAAATGGCAGTCAACAAACAATTTTCAACATCGGTTTTGAAGTCGCAACATCAATATCTACTTGGAAATCAAATTTCATTGAAATTGGACAATGTTGAATTTTCCCGCCTTTTTTGGCGGTCATTTTAAAAATGGCGGTCAACGAACATTTTTTAACATCAGTTTTGAAGTTGCGACATCAAGACCAATTTGGAAACCAAATGTCATAGAAATCGGACAATGTAAAATTTTCCCGCCTTGTTTGGTGGCCATTTTGAAAATGGCGGTCAACGAACTATTTTCAACATCAGTTTTGAAGTCGCAACATCAATATCTATTTGGAAACAAAAATTCGTTGAAATTGGACAATGTTGAATTTTCCCACCTTTTTTGGCGGCCATTTTGAAAATTGCAGTCAAAGAACAATTTTCAACACCAGTTTTGAAGTCGCAACATCAATATCCTTTTGGAAACCAAATTTCATTGAAATCGGACAATGTTGAATTTTCCCGCCTTTTTTGGCNTGGGTAGATCTTGATATGCTGAACATTTTTGCAATTTACACTTGACCTCTATCTGTTACAGTTTTGAAATAAAAAATAAAAAATGCAAAAATTTTGAAAATTTTATGGAAAAAGGGCTATAACTCCGACATGGGTTTCAGATTTTCTTCAAAATTGCACAGAGGGTAGATCTCATCATGCTGATCATTTTTACACCTGTCAGATTTTTGATATCTGTAATGGTTTTCGAGTTATTAGCCAAAAACTGCAATTTACCCCCATGTTCTATTTTTAGCAATGGCGGCCATGTTGTTTGACCAGCCGACTAATCGAACACAATTTTGAGAAGCCATACCCAGGTGATGATTCAAGTCAAGTTTGGTTACATTTGGCTCAGCGGTTTCAGAGGAGAAATTGTTGACGGACAGACAGACGACGGACGATGGACGCATAGTGATGGCAAAAGCTCACATGGCCTTTTAGGCCAGGTGAGCTAAAAATGAAATTTTTGAAATTCGCCCCTTTTGGGCCCCATTTATCTCGTGAACCGTACATACCATGTAAAATCCGTTGGCTAATACAGATTGGAAATTGTCTAAGGAGTTGACTGAAAGAAACCCCATCAAAATCCGATAAATAATAAAGATTCTACAGTCAAATATGTGAGAACAACCAATTTAACCCCTTTTGGCCCCTTTTTCTAAAACGGGTGGGGCCCGGAACATAAAATTACAGCCTGGGCTAAAGCATGTGCCAAGAAACATCATACTAAAATTTGAAAATGATCCGTTACATGGAACCAAAGTTATGCTGTCCACAGTCACAAAAATACCCAATTTTACCCCTTTTTGGTCCCTTTTTCTAAGACGGGTGGGGCCACAAACCCAAAATAAAACCCGGGATTGCCCTTATGCCAAGAAACCACATACTGAAATTTGAAGACGATCCGTCCACTAGAAACAAAGTTATTCGTACCACAGACGCCGACGACTGCGCCATACCATTATACGACCGCAAAATTTTTGCGGTTGTATAAAAATGACCCGCGGGTCACCTTTCCGCATGGGATTATGACCCGCGGGTCACTTTACAGCCAGAGTATTTTGATCCCCCCCCCTGGAAAAATTACCTACCCTTATTTCCAAGAATAAATTATAACATCCATCTTGTTTTAAAGGGTAGGTCTATTTCCCATGGGGGTAGGTCAATATACCAAAGCTTCTTAACAGTCTGAATGTATACAGAAGTGTACCAGAGTCATAATTCATACAAAATAAAAGCAAATTTTTATATTTAATACCTAGAACTGACCTGAGTAGGGGGTAGGTCAATTTCCCATTGGGGGTAGGTCGAAATACCATGGCTTGTTGAAATATGATTTACAACCTGCAGAACAGTCTAAATGTATACAGAACTGTGCCAGTGTGATAATTCATACAAAATGAAACGCAGCAGTCAGAGACTGCACATCCCCCCGCTCCCAGCAAAGTCGAAATGCACGAATTTTTGTGAACGCATGTATCATTGACAATCAGACCTTGACCGTTATCACTTGCTTACAGTGAATGTTGATGTATTTATTTGTGCTAACCTGGTAAATTAAGAAATATTTCCTTCAAGTTTGAATCACTGAAGCTATCTTAATACTATAAATCAATATACATGGAATATAAATGTACAAATATTAATAATTATTATTGAATGATTATATCTTCTGCGAAATAAACTCTGCTTCAATAAACTCTGCTTAGCTGAAACCATCAGTGAACCACAAACATAAAATTAATATGTATGTATGTATGTGGGGCCGACCCCCGGGGATGACCACTAAACTTGTTTTGTCATGCCCACTAAGAATATATATGGTTTAGGGGTGGGGATCTCAACTGTTTTTGAGATAACTTGTAATTTTCTAAATGAGGGGGTTGGGGCTGACCCCCGGGGTCGACCAAGTAACTCGTCTTTAAATGTGGAATATAAATATATATGGTTAAGGGGTGGGGATATGAACTGATCTTACCATATTTTGAGATTTTACATATTAGGGTGTAGCCCCACCCCCCGGGCCAAAATCAAAATTCCGAAACCTTTGGCACAGACAACTCCCCAAGTGTTACTATTGTACCTAATTTCATGTTTCTATCTTCTACGGTGTAGGAGGAGTTCTTGGACAATCGTTTTTAGACATTTTTTAACCCCTTAGGGCATTGCTCCTAAGGGCGGGATCAAAATTTTGATACCCTCTTTCAACTTGGGAAAGGCAATATAAGTAGTGACATAAGTTCCAATATCCTAGCTTTAACACTTTTGGAGATATCTCCATTTATTGGATATCGCGAAATTTGCTTTTTCGCTCATAATTTGGCCCCAAGGGGTCGAATTCCAATTTTTAGGGGTCTATTCCCTAGTGGGTCATATACTCTTCCATGATGCCAAATTTTAAGTTTCTATCTGTTGCGGTTTCAGAGATATGCCTTGCCACTACAGACGTACGTACATACGTACGTACGTACGTACAGACGGACTGCATTACATGATCCCCCCGCTTTCGCTAAGCGGGGGGGATAATAAAGGCATATTTTTATAATTACATGTATACCGAGAACTGACCTTGGGTAGGGGGTAGGTCAATTTCCCGTGGGGGTAGGTCAAAATACCATGGCTTGATGAAATATGATTTACAACTTGCAAAACAGTCTAAATGAATATGGAAGTGA
Source organism: Modiolus philippinarum (assembly GCA_002080025.1). Classification (NCBI taxonomy): domain Eukaryota; kingdom Metazoa; phylum Mollusca; class Bivalvia; order Mytilida; family Modiolidae; genus Modiolus; species Modiolus philippinarum. Next base: position 12,223 of record MJUU01006379.1, read on the forward strand.
ACCAGAGTGATAATTCATACAAAATAAAGACATATAATACAGAGAACTGACCCTGAGTAGGGGGTAGGTCAATTTCCCATGGGGGTAGGTCAAAATACCATGGCTTGATGATTTGCATCATGCAAAACAGTCTCAATGTATACAGAAGTGAAAGAGAGTGATAATTCATACAAATTAAAGGCATTTTTATATATTTAATACTGAGAACTGACCTGGGGTAAGAGGTAGGTCAATTTCTCATTGGGGGTAGGTCAAAATACCATGGCTTGTTGAAATATGAATTACAACCTGCAGAACAGTCTAAATGTATACAGAACTGTGCAAGTGTGATAATTCATACAAAATAAAGGCATTTTTATATTATTCTGAGAACTGACCCTGAGTAGGGGGTAGGTCAAAATACCATGGCTTGTTGAAATATGATTTACAACTTGCAAAACCGTCTAAATGTATGCAGAAGTGAACCAGAGTGATAATTCATACAAAATAAAGGCATATTTTTATATTTAATACCGAAAACTGACCCTGAGTAGTAGTAGTAACCCTTTGTTTTTATTTGTCCTGTTAACTGTAAGCATGAAGCATACAGATAAAAAATTTCTATATATATGTCACTGAAGGAGAACTATAACAAATTTTAGGCAAAAAGGAGAAGTATTTTTACCATAAATGGCCTTTGAAAATCATGTTAATTTAGAGATAAAAAATGTTATACTCCTGACATGTTTTTCACCCACAGTAAAACACCTGTAAAAATTATTTTTCATTTATTTTTCCATGGTTAAATACATTGAAACATTACTCCAAATTGTCCATTTACAAAGGCACAGTGACAGGTTTTGACTGTCATAAACCAAAATTGTGTTACACTCCTGACTCATGTACATTCATTAATTTAAATCAAAATATTTCAGCATTCGTGTTTACAACAATTAGTAACATTATTGGAAAATGAAAGCAAAACATTTTTCTACCTTCCAAATGAAATAATTGGTATATAACGGTTGATTTTATTAATTTTCTTATTTTTTCCTTCTGCTTAGATGAAAAGGGACTATTTTTCCACAAAATCTTCTTATATATTTATCATTAAATGACATAAATACCAATTTTCACATTGAGAAATGCGACAAAGTTGATGTAAATAACTACATATTAAGAAATATTAATTAAAGATTTTGTCAAATTCCTGACCAGGCGTTGCACTCCTGACATTACTCGTTGCTGACAGAACATACTTTTATTGTCATACTTTTAACACAAACTATGAACAAATTATATAAGATATTGTGAAGATTAGTTTTACACCATTTTGATTAAAAATATTCCCAAAATGATGAAGAAAATGACAGAACTAGACATACTGGCTAAAAAGCGTGTCACACTCCTGACATACCTAAAATGGCATTGAAAAGAAAATCTCCATGTGTACAGTCACATATTTGGTACTAAAAGACACAGACTGCCAGGGGTTTTTTGGATATAAAAAGGAATAATACTAAATATATCAATGCATAAAATAATAGAGATTTAAAACATGGTGTTACACTCCTGACAATCCTAAGAAAGCCATGGTATTTTGACCTACCCCCTACTAAGGGTCAGTTCTCGGTGTGAAATATAAAAAGATGTCTTTATTTTGTATGAATTATCACACTGGAACACTTCTGTATACATTTAAACTGATCTGTAGTTTGCAAATCATATTTCAACAGGCCATGGTATTTTGACCTACCCCCATGGGAAATTGACCAACCCCATTAAGTGTTAGTTCTCAGTATATAATATAAAAATATGCCTTTATTTTGTATGAATTATCACTCTGGTGCACTTATGTATACATTTAAACTGTTATATAGGTTGTAATTAATGTTTTAACCAGCCATGGTACTTTGACCAACCCCATGGGAACTTGCCCCCCCCCCTAACTAAGCATCAGTTCTCGGTATAAATTATTAAAATAAGCCTTTATTTTGTATTGATTATCACTCTGCTACACTTCTCCTTACATTAAGACTGTTCTGAAGGTTGCATATCATATTTCAGCATGCCATGGTATTTTGACCTCCACCCATGGGAAATTGACCTCCGCTCAACTTGGCATCTGTTATTGGTATAAATTGTATAAATATGCCTTTATTTTGTATGAATTATCACTCTGGTTCATTTCTGTTTACATTAAGACTGTTCTGTGGGTTGCAAATCATATTTCAGCAAGCCATGGTATTTGACCTACCCCCATGGGAAATTTACCTACTTCCAGTTTGTGTCATTTCTTGACATAAAATCAATAAATCTGCCTTTATTTTATATCATTCTTTCAAAATTTTTAATATATTATAGGGAAGTGTCAATTTTATAGGTGTTGTTAATATACAGCAAGTAAAAAATGACCCGCAGGTCAATTTACCGCGCAGGTCAAAATACCATACAAGGGGGGGGGGGGATAAATTTCCCATGGCGCAGGTCAATTTACCGTGGCTAAAAATCGACCCACGGGTCGATTTACCGCGCAGGTCAAAATACCATATGACACCAGTAATTAAGTTGAACACCCCCACCAATGTTAAAATAAATAACTTGCATTCCTGCCCCTCTATACTTTTTTT
>MJUU01006379.1:15758-44777 GCA_002080025.1 Modiolus philippinarum
AATCAAGATTAGTCAAAATAATTCTAATGCTGTATTTTTGGTACATAGACACCATAAATCATGTAAATGGATTGAATGCATTTGTGAGAAAGACACTCAATTTTGTTTTTGATGTTATAAATTGTACAGTAAAGTGTTAATGTTATATTAATAGTGTTGGAAAACTATATACAAATGTAGTTAGAAATGTTTTAAGACTAAAGGAGTTATAAGTTGACACATTACTTTTGTAGTATGTTGTTGTCTTATCCATGTTTTTGCTCATTGATTCATTTTTCATAATTCATGGATGGACAAAGAGGTGTTGTCACCAGCAGGGAAAATTAAATTTTGCTTGAATATGCACACCGATCTACAAAAGAACCCATCACAAAGAAATTGAAGACATAATCATGATATACTGTGTAATGAATTACATTTGTAGATTGCACCAAAAATATCACGTGGCTACTATGACTTCTGGTTCAGGCTGTACTCTTTAAGCAAAACTGAACTGATACAACATCTTGTGAAATATCATGGACCTATAAGTAAATAACTACATGTATCATAAGCATCACGATTTCAGATATATTCAATTGTTGATGCCAGAGCTACATTTTTGTATAAACAATTATTATGTCTTTCTTCCATGAATTTTATCCAGCAAAACAAAAATCTGGAGGAGCTCAAGACACATGGATGTTTTAGGATGTTACTTTTGATTCTGCAACAACATGTACATACTATATGCAACATTCATTTGGAATGAAAACTAGGTGTTTTAGGATGTTACTTTTGATTCTGCAACTGCATGTACATACTATGTGCAACATTCATTTGGAATGAAAACTAGAGCTGTCGCCCAATGGCAGCCAGGTATACCACCTTCTAATTGAACCCTGGATCAATATGGGAAGTGTAAATTTAAGTGTGTAGGGACACAATACAGTTGAGTTGTGGACACAATACAACTACAGACAAAATGATATACAATGTACCTGCCCCCTTTTTTTCCTGAAAATATTAAAGACAAATCATCTCCCCTTAAAAATTTCTAACAGCAACCATATTACTTCAGGCACATCTTCAGGTGGTGTACTAAAACTGTGTAACATTTCATCAAAATCCAAACAGTGGTTAAGGAGAACATGTACTGACAAGGATCATCCCCCCTTTTCCAGAAAATATTAAAAGACAAATTAACTCCCCTTCCAAATTTCAGACAGCGACCATATTATTTCATGCACATCTTCAGGTGGAGTACTACAACTGTGTAACATTTCATCAAAATCCAAGCAGCCGTTTTGGATAACATGCACTGTCAAGGTTGGTTCTCCCCTTTTTCCTGAAAATATACAGACAAATTATCTCCCCTTAAAAATTCTGATAGCAACCATATTACTTCATGCAGATCTTCAGATAGTGTACTACAACTGCGTAAATTTTCATCAAAATCCAAACAGCCGTTTAAGAGCACATGCGCTGACAAGGTACACGAACTGACAGATGGACGAACAGGGTGATTCCTATATACCCCCCCAACTTTGTTTGCAGGGGGTATAAATACAAGCATATACATATATTCAATATATAGGGATAACAAAATATGCACACTCACACACACAAAAAAAAAATCGAAAATTTATCAGACTTTCACAGGCTTACAATTTAACTTTACATTCGCAAATATCTAAATACCTGTGGAGCAAGTGGGTCCACAGCAAGTCCTGTTAATCCAGTGGTCTGAAAAAATAAATGACAAAACATACTAGTACATGTATATCATGATGTATACATTTGCAAATTAAATTCTAAAACTATAAAACTATGTGTAGAATGTCTGTCTGTGTTATATTCAATACAGAGAAACACTAACATTGAAGATAATTGCACATCACATGCAAATTAAAAGATGAATGATAAAACTTTTCGAGAAAAAAAAATGAAGGACTAATAGTTCATATAGAATAATGGAAGTTTTGTTTCTGATACAACAAATATTGTCGACAATAATTGATGAGCCCACTTGTGGGTGTGTCTATTATTGGAAACTATTATAAAGTATACGAATCAAAACTTCTATTATTATTTTTATCGGAAATTAACTAAATCGTTTGATAGAACAAATTTTGAAAAATGAGAAGAAATTTTTAACAAATCTTGAAATAGACTTTTGATTAGTAAAAGAATTGGTATAAGCTGGAGGTTTGTAGATGTTGATTTCTTTGTAATACATTGAGGCGCTGACTGACAAAGTAGGCGTGGCCTAGCATCTTTTTTTGCCAATATTTTCACCTATTCGGACAGTAGCAAATACTGAAAATATTCGCCCCCAAGAGATCAAAGAAAACTTAAAACAAATTACCGATAAATGTACTTTTTCGAAAAAACAATTTTAAGCCATAACTGGAAATGAATCATATATTCTGTTTACAGGTATAGGACCCATACAAAAAGACAATTGAAGGAAAATGTGTTCACCTTTGGCTTTTATTCAACAACCACAATAAATTTCAGAAAGAAGTGTGGTTGGCTAAAAAATAAATCCGAAACAGAAAATAGAAAAAACTGTGAGCAGAGATCACTGATATATACAATGTACCCCCACCCCCATTTGATTCCCAAAATTTAAAATAAATAATAAAAATATTCAAATTTTAAATAGATGGTGCACAATGGAAACATGAACTGAACATTTTGTGAAAGTTTAAATGAATTTCACCAAATGGTCAGGAAGGTATTGTTGCCACAAAGTGTGTACCCCTATGGGGAATGGAACATTTCATCAAAATCCATGAGGCCGTTTACAAGAACTTGTGCAAACAAGGTACATGGAAAGACAGACAAATGGACAGTCGGACAGATAACCCCAACTTTGTGTGTGTGTGTGTGCAAGTACATGTATTGACAAGAACTTGTACCTTTAAACAGGACTGGTGGTGACAGTACAACTCGTACATTGTAGATGACACATGCCTGGGAAACTCAATGTTCTTAACCGAAAAACCAGCATTCCGGAATTCTGTGATTTACACGTTTTTTTGTTTGTTTTTTTTTTAAAAATACATTAAGTTAGAGAAATCAGAGAATGTCACGCCATAAAAAATCTACAAAATAAGTTTCTTTTATCAAATAACAATGGTAAATTAGTTTTTCTTCTTTATGTCAGGATTTTAGAATCACTCCAAAGCCACTTACTACAATTAACATGATTTCTGTCTTAAAACGCATACTTTTATATGGTTTTAGTTATATTTTAGATCTTTGACCAGTTTATATGGAGTGACATTCCCTGATTTTTAAAAACATGGTCTGTTACTTTGTATTAATTAACTTCCTGGTAGTTAAATTCAGTTGAGACCATCGAGTTTCCCAGGCCTGTGACACAACATTTACCAACAAAGGATTACCAATGAAATCTCCAGCATTTGATTCAATACAGTATGTATTTTTCAAGTCTGAAAAGTATTAATTAGTGAGAAAATGGTCCCCGCCCTGATGAATACAAATACATGTAAATTGTACCATGGGGAGGACCATTTGATTTTTTTTTGGGGGGGGGGGCTTGGGCAATTTTGTAACCTATTTTCAAGTCGGACCGGATTTAAAAGGTGAAAAATTTGTGTCCAGTCCAGAAATAATATTTTCTATTTAACTGTTCAAATCCGGTCCGACTTGAAAATTAGAAACTTATTATTACATGTGACTAAAAGTGTCAATGCTTTCTGATATCGACGGAGAGGCCGACTGAAGCTAAAAATAGGTTGGCACAGACATTTAAAAAGGAAACAGATGCAGTAAAATCGTTGATTATATTATAAAAACATACATGGCATAGAGGAATTGAATTATAATGTCTGATAACTAACAATGACTAAGGCGCAAAAGTGCTGAAATGAAAAATTGAAATTTGCGTTGCACTCATGTCATTTCCACTCACTACGTTCATGAAACTTCATTGTGTGGGCTTAATATTTCAACTTGAAATGAAATAAAATTTCCAACTCCAGTGCCCATGCACCAGACACTTCCACAAGCCTTAGGCCTTACTTACCATGCGCGCAAGCTCATATTTTGCCAAAATTTTTAGCAAGGTCTTCATTGGTCAAAGGCTCCCAGTGGGCTTATGTTTATGTTGACTATTTAGGTGAATACCTGTATTTTGGTAGTTTCATATGTCAAATAAATCCTACCTTTATATTTACAGTAGCTGCGGAACCGTAGCTCTATAGGTCAAGGTTGGCAAAATACCGGCATTTATGAGTATTTTCCATGCCGGCGGTAAATACCGGTAAATACCGGCATTTACTGGCAAATACTGGCATTTACTGGTCAACTGAATTGACCACCCTGGAATTTATACAGTAACACTGTACCTAGCATGGTTTGAAGAAAACTAATTATACTGGGCATCTCCTCTATTTATATTCTATTATAAAGCCCTTAAATTATCTCTTTGTAGATTTTTAAAACAATGTTTTATGAATGTAAATTAGGCAAAAACTGGTCAATTGACTAGAGTGGATTTATATCCTGTTCTGTACTTGCCATCAGGTGGCTTATGGCTACCACTAAATAGGTGTGTTTGCTTTATTTTCCTCTTTATTCTTTTTTTTAAAATTTTTTTTTCTTACTTTTTGTATTTTTTTTTTCATTTTGTTATATTCAGATTTCTTGTAATGCATCTCAGAGTTGAAGTCAAAAGCCATACTTTAATTCAAGCCATGCATAGAATACCTCAAGTTTACTTTGACTGGACAATTTATTTTGTTTCCATGTAGTTTTTAAACCTTTCTATAGAACAGGAAACCATTTACAACATTTTATTACTTCCAACCTTTGACAGTATACCAAAATGTATTATTGAATAAACTATAATTTGAAATTTTGTTGTTTTAGTCATTAAGACCCTAATGAAGTTGTCACTGATCTAGAGGCCAGGTGCATCATCATGATTATTACCTGTAATTTTTACCTATATTTACAAATTAATTTACTAATTGTCAGACAGTTGACCTTCTTTTTTTAGTTGACCCAATTAGACAAAAGTCAAGATAAGCATAAAAATAATAAATATATTTATGTTTTTTTTTCAAAATTAATATACATGACTTATTTTATAATAACCATGAAACATCTTATTCTTATTCAATATGACCAATATGGTACATAGTGATATAATGAAATTAAATAAAATATTACATTTATAAACTGTTATATGAGAATAAGTATTTTAACTATTTTAAGATGATTAAGTTTTACATATTTGCAGTATTTTTACCATCAAAAGTTCAATCGACCAGTATTTGCCACTTGAGGAGTATTGTCCAGGCCGGTATTTACCGGTAAATACCAGGGGTGGAATTTACCGCCCAACCTTGCTATAGGTCCTTTTATATTTTTCTGATTTGGCGGACCATAGAGCTACGGATTTCCCCCTTTATAAAACTTGCGATTTTTGGGAGTTGTCTGACAACCGGACGCCAAGCGGGGGCAGTCTCATTTATGTATTTCATTTCTTTAAATGTTTATACGCAACCTTCCATATTTATTTACCAATAAATATTCATTTCCTGCTCAGTATCATAACAAATGTCATCGTTGGGGTCAAATTGCCTTCGGCCATCTTGCACACATCAATCTCACTGGGAACGAGACTTTTCGGGAGGCGGGACTAAATGAAAATCGTATGCGGAAAGGATATCCTGAAGTAAATATTTTGCCCATCTCTGATTTGAATGGCAACATTTCTCACTTTTGCAAAGCTTTTAGAATGCAAATAATTAATTCATCTGCATTTACGAAATATTCCTAATGAATTTTGAAATATCCGTTCCGGACATGATCTGGCTTTTATTGCCGCCGCTCGAAATGTCACATGACTGCGATGTTCAAAATGGCCACTAAAGTAGGCGGGATTACGTTTATATTTGGACAATTTCCTTTAAAAATAGAAAATAATGACTCACCTTGCATAATTAAATGTTGTAAGTATTATACACATACTTGGTGTCCGGTTGTCAAATAACTCCCAGAAATGTGCGACAAATTCGTGTTGCAAGTTTTATATAGGGCGAAATCCGTAGCTCTATGGTCCGCAACTATCAAAAAATCAGCACAAGGACCATAAGAGCTACGGTTCCGCAGCTATATTTACTAGTTTAGACTTTCAAGGCACAGGCACTTGTTTCATAAAAAAATTCCAGTCCCTCACTCTAATGGAGGGACTGGAATTTTTTTATGAAACAAGTGCCTGTGTTTCAAGGACAATGGCTTATAATTTAATGTGTGTACTGTAATAATGTAAAGAAGAACAGCGATCAAATATGCATATGTGATTCAATTTCTTCATGTTTAAGAGATAATCGGCAGAAAAAACAAGTTTGAATTGTGTGGAGTCAGAAATTTTATGCTTTTCACCTTTTTAATCAATCCTGCCATTTCCACCGGAAGTTGCCTTTCGAAAATCAAAATAAATCGGAGACTCTCTAGGTTTTCCGTGCCAATTTCCCGCGGTTTTCAGCAAGTTTTTCAACAGGGTATCGAAGATGAAGAACATCCACTACTTGTTTTCTGATACTTTGATGTTTAACTATTAACCAAATTTTCGTAAAAGATTTCTTGGCTTGTATCTGTGGGAATGATTTGAAATTTTGTCTGATGCTTGGAAATGATTATTTGTAAAATTTGTGTAAGCTTAAGGATGTAGTAAGGTGAAATTAAAGAAATCTACGATTTTAAATTGATACCATAAATGGAAAGAGCATTGGTAAAGGAATAAACTTCGCTAAAAATATTCATAGGTTATGGACCATATTTTCATGAAATTTCACTTTTTAAAAATGGCGGGAAAAAGCTCTCTTTGACTTTTACCTTAGTATAACATGGAAACATTATTGATTTTTTTCACATGGAAGGAAAATCTACAATCTAATGAAATCTTGTTTACTGACCTTAAATAAGCTACTGAAGCATTTGATGACTAGAAAATTGGGTGTAATGGGACAAAAAATATTACATAGGAATAATGGATAAAAACCGAGAAATCCGAATGACTTTTACTAATTTCAAAAACCTCACCTTACTACATCCTTAAATGTTTCCTTCCTGTTTGCTGACACTTTGATATTAAACTAAAATTATTGTCAAAGATTTCTGGACTTGTAACAGTGGAAATAATTTGATATTTAGTCAGAAGCTAAGAAATGATATGTTGTGCAGATAAACTTCAAGAAATCACTATGTCCAGCCAATATCTGTATAAACACAATAGTGCGACAAACAGAATTTGAATCAACACATGATGATTTTTACTTTTGCAACGAGTTTCAGGATTGAAATTGCAGGACCATTCAACTTTACATATTTTACGCTTCAGTGACTTTGGCTAAGGTTTGCGTAAAAGTCCATTTCTCAACAACTACACATTATAGGACAATAAAATTTCATCAAATTAATTGTCTTAATGAATACTACCCAGATCATTGACAATAAGGTGATGTTGACCTACATTTTAAGCTTCAGTGACTTTGGTTAAGTTTTGCGTTTAAGTCCATTTCTCAACAACTACACATCATAGGACAATGATATTTCATTAAATTAATTGTCTTGATGAGTACTACCCAGATCATTGAAAATAAGGTGGCATTGACCTACATTTTACGCTTCAGTGACTTTGGTTAAGTTTTGTGTTTAAGCCCATTTCTCAACAACTTCACATCATAGGACAATGATATTTCATCAAAGTAATTGCCTTGGCGAGTACTACCCAAATCAATGACAATAAGGTGGCTTTGACGTACATTTCATGTGTCGGTGAATTTGGTTAAGGTTTGCCTTTAAGTAGATTTTATCAACAACTACACATTATAAGACAATAATATTTCATCAAATTAATTGCATTGATGAATACTGCCCAAATTAATGACAATTAAGTGGCTTTGACCTAAATTTTAACATGAGGTTATCCTTACGATAAATCTTTTGGTGGGGCATCCATGTCTTACAGACACATTCTCTAGTTTTATCAACCAAGTTCTTGATCTTTGTACTGACTTGTCTTCAGAACAATGTCAGACTTCTAGACATATATTAGACAATTTCTCTTAGTTAGAAAGCCTTATTATCACTTTTGTTTCTCAAGCTGATGCATTTCATGTAAGTTTGCATATGATTTTTCCTGCAAAGTGAGGGTGAAAAACATATCCTCATTCTGGCTGTTTATAGTGTCTGTAAGTCACATGACTTGTAGATTTCAGGATGAACTTGCAATTCAGAAACAATTAAAAAAGGTTTACGTATAATAACTTGAACTATTTGTTTGAAACTCATATATTATTATGAATAATTCAACTTCTGGATACAAATTTATGTACCCAGAAGTTTAAAAATCAAACCAGACTTGCAGACCCTATAGGGCTCTTGAAAACTATGTTGTTGTTATTTTCCTGAGTCTTTACTGCCAAAATGGCAAGGATTAAGTTTTAGAAGTTTTTATACGACCGCAAAAATTTTTGGGGTCGTATAATGGTGTGGTGCTGTCGTCGTCGTAGTCGTCGTTGTCCGTAGACACTTTTGTTTTTTGTCAATAACTTTAGTTCCAGTTGACCAATCCTTATGAACTTTTAACACAATGTTCCTTGGCACAAAAGGAAGACTTGGCTAATTTTGGTCATTGTGACCCCACCCGTTTTTAAAGAAGGGGCCAAAAAGGGTTAAATTTGATGTTTTCACATATTTGACTGTAGAATCTTTATTAATTATCAGATTATGATGGGGTTTCTTTCAGTGTCATCCTGAGGAAATTTCCAATCTGGAGTATGCCAACGGATTTCATGTGGCATGTACCGTTCACAAGATAATGGGGCCCAAAAGGGGCGAATTTAAAAAAATTTGATCTTTTTTATTTTTAGTCCGATTTTGATGCAGTTTTTTTACAATGGATTCCTTATGAAAAACTAATATAGCTCTGCACCATCAGATTTTTGATAACTTGTTTCTTTTCCGAGCTATGAGGGGCCCAAGGGTTAAAAAATTGCAAACATGCGGATTATCTAAAATTTTTATTTTTCATCAGATTTCAATGGGATTTTTTTCTTTAGATTCCTCTCATTGTAGGCTTTTCGTAGTATGTCAACGGATTTGGCGTATCTCTTACAGTTTCCGAGCTATTAGGGGTCAAAGGGGCCAAAATTGAAATTTAGAAATATGTAAAATCTTTATTTTACATCAATTTTGATGCGATTATTTTCTTTGGACTCCTCTCATTGCAAGCTGTCAGCATTATGTCAACAGATTTGGTGTAACTCTTACCGTTTCTGAGCTATAAGGAGTCAAGGGGCCAAAATTGCAATTAATAGAAATATGTCAAATCTTTTTTTTCATTAGATTTTGAATTCATTTTAGTTTACACTTGTTCAAATTTCAGTGTTAGACATGCTGCGGTTGTATCATGCTGCGCTCGGCGTAGTCCTTTATTTATTATTTACTGTCCCATGATGTAATTCTTTAAAATGCCTACATCTGCAAAGTTACATCTCTGGTAAATTTATTACCTGTCATGGAAACTTGGTATTGCAAGTCCCAGTGTACAGGGCTGTCACGGCTCATACTAGTTAGAAAATACATGTTTTGAGTTTTAAAGTACAACTGCATTGACAGTGAAATCTATAATTTACCCTCTCAGGTTATTTTTTACAATTGATATATGATGTCATCAACTATTTCTCCTTTACAAAGTATGTAAATTGTCAGGCACATTCAACTGAGGTTCAGAGATATATTTTTAAAAAAATCTTTTAATAGAAAAAAGAAGGGAAACTGGGAATGTGTCAAAGAGACAGCAATGTTTTTTTTAATAATAATATATTTATAAGTTCAAAGAAAGTAACAAATTATATCGGATGTTGCCACCAGAGGATCAGAGCACTTCATAAATTAACATTGTACCATATGGGAAATGCATACAGATGTCTTCCTTTAGGAAAGAGTTCTAGAAATGTATAATTCTAGATTAACCTTTTATTCCGAAATTGTTAAAAAGTACCAACAATTCTGTTGTACTAGAATTATTGTCAGTGCCGTAGCTAGGAAGAACCCGGAAGCCAAGGCTTCAACATCGTTTTGTCCACAAAAAAAATAATGAAAAAAAAACGAAAAGAGAGAGAGACAAAATTTATTTGAATACCATTATCAGCCCGTTTCCCTACCTCACACATGATTTGCCCCCAGCAGATGAATCTTTGATCATGCTGAGGTGGCAAAATCGCAGCACAGTCCTAGCTACCCTGACATTGGACAGCTTTCCATAAGATGACTTGCATTGAATTAACATGATGTTAAAATTCAACTTTTAACAACAAAATGGAAAGATCCAAAATCTGATTTTCCATCTAAGTATGCTAAATTATCAATATTAAAAAGTGCAATTGATAGTAATCCTAAACAGAGCTAGTCAAAGATTCAGTCGACAGAAAAATGAATATCTATGTTTACATTTCCAAAACTTTTCTCTCAGCTTCTGAGAAATTTAGGTTTCAGATTACTGTACCTTGTGAAATATCATTGGAGCACATCCATACCCCTCCCTCGGATCATAATACAATAATTAGGTTGTAAATTCATAATTCTACTTCTTTGATTATGTCCAATTCCACGAAATTTAAGTCCAAGTAATTTGGAAATAATATGACTTGAAATATTGAAAAAAGAAATGCTATGGAGTGAATGTGTGTGTGCCAAATTCACATAATCCCAACATGCAGTTAGTTAGTTATCAAATAGTTGAATCATTAATTAAACTATTTTAATAAATCATTTACATATAGAACTTTTCAATCATTACTTCAGTTTAAAACTTAACAAAATTTAACAAAAAACCCAAAGAAAACCTGACAATGAAAGTAAGCATTATCCCGGCAAATGTACAGTTTGTATTACATTGTATGTACTGGGAGCAGGACAATTGCCCTCTGACAATTGCCCCACAGACAATTGCCCACCCCCCCAGGGACAACTGCCCCCCAGGACAATTGTCCCCCCATAGAACTATAGTTCCGATGGCTAAATATTTAAACTTGGACAAAATTTAATCAATTTAATTATATATAATATTTTCATTATTTTGTTATATATATGATATACATATGTGCAGATATGGAGTAATTATGCATGGAGAAAAAAAACAAAACAATCAATACACTGTAATCAAAAACTTGAAAAGGCCTTAAAAATAATGAACAAATTAAATCAGTGAAATAACAAGAAAGCCCTCGAGTCTAAACCATTGACATATTTACAACTATTCCAAAATAAGACCAGAAAAAACAAAAAAACAAACTAAAAACAAAGCAAAGCAAACTGTAATACAGAAGATTCAGGGGTAATAACCCCCCCACCCCTTGAGTCAAGAGTACGCCCAAAATTTGAGATGAAGTCCAGAGTTCATTATTTTTTTTTTATTTTAGTTTTTTAAATTTGAAATACAAGTCCAAAATACTATTACTTTTGAGTCCGTGGAGTCCATGAACTCAAGTGGCATAGTCCAAAGTATGCCAAAAATTAGGCTCAAGTCCAGAGTTATACCCTCAAGATTTTTTCACTGGGATTATATTAAGCCTTCATATATTGAATTACTTTGATAATACTGATGGTAATTTTCCTATGGTTGGCAATAGTTATATGGGGGGGGGGGGNGGGGGAATTGTCCTGGGGGCAGTTTTCCTAGGGGGGCAATTGTCCTAGACCCGTATGTACTTCATGTTGGTTTGTTAGTTCTATACTGAATTATGAAAATTGAAACAAAATTTCAAATAATTTTCAGTAGGAAATGCAATATTTTTCACTCTAATTCCACTTCTTAAAACACATAAATGCAGGAGCTTCCAGAGGCATCTCCCCCTAGCCCCTCACCAATGCTTTGCCCTGGAGCCACTGGGGTCTTTAGCGGCCCCTGAGAGCCCTGCCGAATTTGGACTTCAACATCATTCAGGGTCTAGCTATGCCACTGATTTTACATGTATTCCACAATTCTCGAAATTCTGGTACACATATTTGTACTGTTCGTACTGGAATCTTTTTCATATTCTTCACTTTATCCTGAAAGAATATTATTTTGTGATTAATAACTTAGTTCAGATTTGGGCCTTACTGACAGTATGGTGCATATTAAGATCTTTACTTCGCTAATAATTATAGGTGTATTTTAGGTCGTCCCAATCAAAACAGGTGTCTTACATGTCTGCACCTTATCCAAGATGGCCAGCAATAGGAACATAGAAAATATTGGACCATGTTCAAAAATGTTGTCTTAAATCATTTAGCCAGTTGGAAATAAACTTTTGCACTATATTTCTGTTTCAAAATGTATCCTGCAGATGTATCCCTTTTCCAAGGTTGGGACAGTAAGGAATACTGTAGTTTTTTTAACCTATAAAGAAAATTTTTCTCGACATAATTTGAAAATGAGACCCTTTTACAATGCGGTGTATTTCAAAGTCTGTATTGGCTTTGGTCCAGGTAAGCAATACAGGCTCTTGAAAACCTCTAGTTTTGGTATAATTTTTAAATTTCAAGAAATCATATGTTTTCTTAAGTACAAGTTAAAAATTGTAAAATAAAGGTATGAACAATTAGAAGAAGCCACAACTAGTGTATAAAATTAAAGTGACAGTCAAAGGGAGATAAATTCATTCTGAAATCTACAGACAGTTAGTGTTTTGTTGGTAGTTAGTCATTTTGTTATTAAAGTAATTTGAATGTTCATTTCTTATAGTTCCTTCACCATGTTTGTAAGGTGTATTGTTGAGTCAACCCACAGACTTGGAATGATGCTTCTTTGTATCATTAAGAAGTTGGAGCAAAGATTTGTCAGCTCAGCGCCATGTGTCTGAATGGGGTGATATGTCTTCCTGAGGACTGGATGTTATATTACAGCACACTGAACAGCCAGCCCAGGGTATTGGTGCAGTACAAAGCATGGTATACTAGCTATATAGTATCTGAAAGTTAACTAATTGGTTTAAAATAACAAATTGTGCATCAATTATTTTAAACTGCCACGATATACATATATAGTAATTACATGATAACATTGTGTTTAACCCATGTTCATATGACCAAACATCTAACAGTGAAGCATCACAATATTACAGACTCTGGCTTGTTTTCCTTCTCTTATGTCCCAAAATGTCCTTGAAATATCAGAAGTCAAATCAGATATTTGATGACAAGATACAATATTATATGGAGAAAAAGAATTAATTAACTGGTCTGAAAACTAGGTTTTGACTGTCATTACCAACAATTTAAATTGTCAATACAAGTACAGTACAATGACTAATACGGGACTTCTGAGTCTTGTTCAAACTGGATTAAAGTTCTGATACTATACTGAAAAAAATCAATGCATCAGTACGTTGAGAGGGAATAGCTAATAATTTAATAAACACTCTTGAGCTAAGGGCTGTTATATTGAATCTGTTTTAGCGCTTTAGGTTAATTGTTTTTCATCATTAGGCTTATTCGCGAATCCAATCAGTGACGTCACAAAATCAATTTTTTTGTTGGCAAAATTGTATTTCAACAATTAATTGCCTTGTATAGTAATAAGACTGAATTTTATTTTTTTTTAGAAACTTTATACATACTAGTCCGATTTTGGATCTGTAAAATGCCTAATAAACCTTGAGATTTTCAAGTTTTTTCTACCCATTTACTTTTTATAAATTTTCTCTGAATAATTTGATATGTGTATTTCAAATATTTGGAAACTGCGAAAAATTTGAATGCTTTACAACTACGTGATTAGATCAAATAAAAATAATCAAATATTGAAAAATTTTATATCCTGTTAAACTGTAAAATGTCTACAATTCATATCAAAAGAAATTTTCAAATTACTTTTAAAACAATTTCATACAAGTTAATCGAAAATGACATTTTTATGACCATAATTAATGATTACGATTTCTTGCCAACCAAAAGGCTCCACAGGTAAAAATTTCGATGTTGTGACATCACGGCGAATAAGCCTATTAAAATTTAGCTTAAGATTGGCTTGTAGGAACAATTATAAGTATAAAGATTGTCATGTAGGAACAATTATAAGTACAGTGCTCCCTTGTTATAACCCCCTCTATAATGGTAGTCCCTCAGCTTATCGCCAACCATTTTCAAGGTACATTTTTCAAAAAGTTGCATAGTTTCTATGTAATTTATTCCCTTGATATATCGCCACCTTCATTTATGGCCAAAAATTTCTCTGGTCCCAAAGGTGGCGAAAAAATAAGGGTTCACTGTACATGTCTATACACTTCAATTTCTATATTTGCTTTTATGTAGTATATATTTATTTCAATATTTCAAGAATCCAGTCACTCCCGTCTGACTGGTATTTGAGGCAATCATTTCCGTCTTCAATTACATGATAGTTCCTATCTTGAAATTCTTGTATTAAATCAGTTAGTACTCTTTGTTTTCAATAATGTTAACAATTATAATACCAAAACAAAATGTGCTTTTGTTTTGTGGTATTGTGAGGTGTTAGCATATTTTCAAAATAAAAAAAAATGATTCTTTTTGTCATGAAAAACATGAATGAAATTGACCAATCCAAAAAATGTTGATTTGAAAATTGTAATGGGTTCATATGAGCATCAAACTATCCTTAAAAAAAGAATTGCATACAAAGTTATTATTTTATATAGCCGTAACTGAATTATGTTCAGAATTTTTATTCCCCCGCCCCTTTTGATTGCACCCTTCTTTTCCAGTGGCAGTCAGAATTTCCCGTCCCATGACCCTTTCCATACCCCAAAGTGATTATTTATCAACCAACTTGTTCTCGTCTTGATATAGCTGAAATATTGCTCAGTAGACGTTAAACAATATTCAATCAATCAATCAGAATTTTTATTTCCTTTCCAATTTCTTTTCTTGTATTTGTGATGCCACTGTGGCATGATAAATATTCTTATTTGTGCTTTAGATTGGTTAAAAGAATATTGAATAAATTGTTCATATATGAACAAAGTAAGAATTGCAAAAGTAGGCCACAGTTTAAAAGGTAAAAAGGACAAAATATAAAACACGAAAAAATAACAAAATACAGTTTAAAAATCACAAGATAAAAACAGAAAAGGAAGACTCAAATTTTCAACTTAATGGCCTTCAACTATGGGTTACTAGTCTTGAAACCAAAATGATGGTCCTACCAGAACGACGTTGTTCATATTAAAGCCATTCTTGCACATTTTCATTATGAAGAGAAACATTATAAATTTTGCAATACAATTTATTATATCCCTGCTTTTATAGAATTAATGAAATTAGACCCTTATAATTCATTAAACGGGTTTTCCATCGGAAAAATCCAGTTATTAAAATGTTGAAAGTGGCAGGCGGCGGCGGGCGGGCGGCTGCCAAATGGGTACATCTTTTGTCCGGAGCAAATCTCCTACAGTATTTGAGATAGGAAGTTTTTATTTTGCAGATCAATTGTACATATATCAAAGGTGTGCATGGTACTTTGATTTTGATTTTGATAATTTATGTCAAAAACATCAGTTGTTGAACTTAGTCATTTTAACAATAGGGTACCCCCTTTGTCCGGGGCAAATATCCTACAGTATTTGAGATAAGAAGTTTTTGTTTTGCAGATTAATTGTAGGCGTGCATGGTACTTTGATTTTGATTTTGGATAATTTATGTAAAAAATATCAGTTGTTGAACTTAGTCATTTTTACGTCAAATTTTTAACAAAATGGTACCGCCTTTGTCAGGGGCAAATATCCTACAGTATTTGAGATAAGAAGTTTTTGTTTTGCAGATTAATTGTACATATATCAAAGGTGTGCATGGTACTTTGATATTGATTTTGGATAATTTATGTAAAAAATATCAGTTGTTGAACTTAGTCATTTTTACGTCAAATTTTTAACAATAGGGTACCCCCTTTGTCCGGAGCAAATCTCCTACAGTATTTGAGTTAGGAAGTTTTCATATTGCAGATCAATTGTACATATATCAAAGGTGTGCATGGTACTTTGATTTTGATTTTTGTCTCGCCCGCGACGAAAGTCACGGAAAGCGAGACATAGGCGTGCAAAGTATGACGGCGACGGCGGCGTAAACTCAAGTTTTTATATAGAAGCTTTTGATGAAGGAACTTTATATTTGGTCCATAGGTAGCTTACGGCGAACCGTATCTGTTGGACCCAAAATTATCTGACCTTGACCTATATTTCGCGGTCCAGTGACCAGGTTAAGTTTTTTTGCTTAAGTCCATTTCTCAATAACTACAAGCCATAGGTCAATGATATTTGGTATATAGCTTGGTCTTGGTTGGTACATGTCAGTCTGCCATATGGCTTTTGACCTTGACCTCAATTACACGGTCCAGTGACCAGCTTAAGTCTGTTTCTCAATAACTACAAGCCATAGGTCAATGATATTTGGTATATAGCTTGGTCTTGGTTAGTACATGTCAGTCTGCCATATGGCTTTTGACCTTGACCCATATTTCATGGTCCAGTGACCAGGATAGTTTTTTGCTTAAGTCTGTTTCTCAATAACTACAAGCCATAGGTCAATGATATTTGGTATATAGCTTGGCCTTGGTTAGTACATGTCAGTCTGCCATATGGCTTTTGA
This sequence comes from Modiolus philippinarum, assembly GCA_002080025.1. NCBI lineage: Eukaryota > Metazoa > Mollusca > Bivalvia > Mytilida > Modiolidae > Modiolus > Modiolus philippinarum. Next base: position 32,391 of record MJUU01006379.1, read on the forward strand.
CCTTGACCTCAATTTCACGGTCCAGTGACCAGGTTAAGTTTTTTTGCTTAAGTCTGTTTCTCAATAACTACAAGCCGTAGGTCAATGATATTTGGTATATAGCTTGGATTTGGTAAGTGCATGTCAGTCTGCCATATGGCTTTGACCTTGACCTCAATTTCATGGTCTAGTGAACAAAGTTGAGTGTTTCTGATTATAATAGTTTCTTAATTACTGTAAGTGGAATGGTAATAATATTTGGTTTGTAGGTTGCTCTTGAGTAGTACATGACTGTTTTAGCGACAAGCAGGGACGGGTGAGACATCTATTAGGGTCCACTCTTGTTGATAATTTATGTCAAAAATATCAGTTGTTGAACTTAGTCATTTTTATGTCAAATTTTTAACAATAGGGTAGCCCCTTTGTCCGGAGCAAATCTCCTACAGTATTTGATATAGGAAGTTTTTGTTTTTGCAGAGAAATTGTAAATATATCAAAGGTGTGCATGGCACTTTGGCTTTGATTTTTGATAATATATGCCCCAAAAAACAGTTGTTGAACTTAGTTATTTTACGTCAAATGTTTGTCAACAGGATACCCCGTTTGTCCAGAGCAAATCTTCTACAATTTTCAAGAAAGAAAGTTTTTATTATGCATATCAGTTGTATATATATCAAAGGGTTGCATTGTACTTTCATTTTGATTTTTGATAAATAATGCCAAAATCACCAATTGTTGTTCTTGGCCATTTTTAGGTCAAATATTTACTAAAAGGGGGTCCCATTTGTTCAGAACAAATCTCCTACAGTTAAATAGACAGGAAGTTTTTATAATGCAGATCATTTGTACTTGTATCAGAGGTGTGCACAGTACTTTTATTTTCCTTTTTGATTAAAATCCAAGTTGCTGAACTTTCAGAAATAGGTTACTTTGATGGAAGGTTTAACATTGAAAATCAATGAAAATTATAAGTACATTACAAATATTCAGGGTCAACCCATGTGTAAGATATACTGTCCATGTAAAAGAAAACCCGGTTTGCTGTCACATTGACAGCTTTCCTCTTGTTTTGATAGTGACATTGATATACAGTACTTGGCAAAAAAGATTTGGCCCTTTAAGATTTTTGCCATATTATATTTCATATAATATATCACTTTTTTTTCACTTTTGGCCAGATACTGTTTATATATATTGATCAAAGAAATATGGATAGTAATCAATCTGTCAGAATATCTTATTAGGTGTGTATATATTTTTCCTCAAGAATCTGATCAATTTGCACTCCAATAACTCATTAACTAATGATCAATTGGAAATTTATTGATCCAGCATTGTCTTCCCTTTCTTTGACAGATGGAATAATCCGACTTGTTTCCTGCAGGCTCGCAGTGGAAATTCCTCGATACCTTTAACTGACATCCTAAAGTATGTTTTAATACAAGTAAGTCCTTTACTACAGTTGTAAACAATTTAAAAATTCATAATTTACCAAATAGGTATATTTTCATGCATTTTGCACAACTTGGTGTTGATTTATACTTAAGAATACATTTATTGGGCATGCCAATTTCTATATATAAACAAAAACATCTCATTGATTGATGATTATTATTTATTAATGTAAATATTTCTGCTATAAAATTCTTCAATAACAGTTATTATGGAGATTAGCAATTCTAGGAAAAAAATCAATTATTCCACTAAAAATGATACTATAAAAACTTAATGCATATTGATGCATTGAATTAGTATTGGTAAAGTTACATTGATTCTCTGTGAATGGAAACTAACACGAAACTCTATAATTACAAAAATTGATCTGTTTGAACTAAACAAGAAAAGTGTTTGAAAAAGCAGGTATTTGTATGGTGTCATTAAAAATCAGTTTGTATGAAATAGATTCAAAATGTATTTAATAATGGGTATTTTTTTTTTTAGAAATTGTAATTGTTTTTTAATCACTGACGATTTTAAATTGTGTACACATGTATAATATTTGCAGTTTATGAAAGTATATTGAACTGAAATATTTTGGGGAAAACCATAACAAAAAACCTACAATCTGAATGAAATACATTGTATCTAATGGAAGATATACCTTAAATCCACAATATGAAATACAAATTTATTAAGTTTCTATCCTTAACATATAGATTTTTCAGTCAGAGAAGTTGCTCACATAGGATTAAATTAATTTGATAAGGTGTAGATATTGATCTTGCATGTCTTAAGAGATATAAAAAAAATCATAATCACCATATTTAATCTGTAGAATCTTTCTCTTAATGACCAAATGCAGAATCAAGGGAATTATTTCTGAATAGGTTTGAGCAGAAAATTTTGTTCTCTTTTACTAATATTTCAATGCTGGACAGGGAATAATAAAACTAGATGGAAATTAGAAACTTACTCAGTCTTTTACAGTCAATTTCAGATTTCTTTTCTGTTTATACAACATCAGAATATTTTTTTTGAGGGAGGATATATTGCTTTTACTTTGTATGTCGGTAAATTATTTCCGATACATTATTTCCAACATCTGCTTAAGGGATTGTTGTCAAACTTGTTAGGCAGCCTTATTATGATTTTACTAGTTCAAAAGGAACTATTTTCTGTACTGTTGGACCTGCCCTTTCTTTTGGTAAATAGTGGAACTATAGTGTAATCTGAATTTAAGTACCTGTGTAATTTGTGTACTTTATCATTTGCAAACATCCTTATAATCAGAGTAAATTAAAACAAACAAAATCAGCAATGGTTAATTGTGTAAAACTATCTATTATCAGTACATTCTGGTCTCCACTTATGTTTGACAAAGACTTAAATTTCAATTATAATTTGACATTAATTTTCCAGAGGGATCAAATCATACCTGTCGTCTTTTTGAAATCTCCATGGGGGTTTTATCACGTGTCCCAAAATGTAAAATCCAAAAAAAGGGTTAGTAGGGGTCTGATGGTATATTTTTAGAAAGGATGCATTGCAACGCTTTCTAATGACATGACCCTGTCAGTTGTGAAGAAAAACAGGTGCTTCAATTTGAAAAACCAGATTGACCAAAATCATATTTTTGAATTTAAACAATGATTTAGTGAGAAAATAAAGTAATTCACACATATTTGAAAGAATTTGTTGATCATTTAAAAGAATTATTAAAAAAAAAAACGATTGCACACCCCCTCTTAATGGAAAATTTATCATCGGTAAACTTCGGGTGATTTTGGAAGAATGGTTTGTCATTGCACAGAATCTTCAACGGATTTAATAAAGTGCATCTTTGCTAATATAATTGATATCCTGCAATTAAAATGGATAAAACGTTCTAACGATGAAACGATTTTACATAAACACGAGACTTAAACAAATTTCTAATAGGGACGCATGTGCAACAGGTGCTGAATGGACAAAATGAAAGCAGAATTGACGAAGCTTAGTTCAGCGTGTGAGTTTTGTGTTTCACCGTCTTTGCATTGTCAGAGGCCTTATTCTGGGTTACTTTTTTGACAAGCTATATTTTTAACGGTCCGAAGATTTGTTTTAACTCGTTAACAGAAGTAGTGTAACTCTATGCTTTAGATGCCGTATTTTTTTCATCACTGAAATGAAACAACCTGTTGCCGTTGCTTGTTCGTTTATAGACTTTTAGTCCACTTTAATATCGTTAATTCTAGTCCTGTAGACACTTTTAAAAAAAGAAACAGCGATGTTAAGAGTTCAGTTTACATAAAGAAAGGGAGATAATCATTATGTAGGCACTGTTGTGGGATAATCGTTACTTTTAAGAGCAGGTGCCATTTTGAGGTCTTTAGAATTTGCATTTAGTTCAAATAGTGCTGGCTTGTCAGGAATTTTTATATGTTGTGACTGTACTATTTATCTTTCTTCTTTTCAATATTTTGTAACACTGTTTGATAGTAAACAAGTGTGGATAGTTTACTGCACACTTTTATCGCAAAATAGAAAGGATAAACGACAAGAGGACAGTGTACCAAGTCTACTTAAATCTTTGAAAGCAACCTTTCTATAAGGGCTTTAAGCACTTTGATTTTACCTGTTATTGCTCTAATGTGTTTTATAGTCACATTCAAGCAATTCATTGCTTCTTAATTTTATCATATTGCCTTAAATTTGCAAATTATACTTTTCATTTTCAAATCCTCCATGGGGGTTACATGACAGGTATGGATCAAGTTCAAACTTGGTATGCAGCCTTTACATCAGTAGTATTCAGAACTTGCAAATTTTCAATTGTAGTTTGACATTAATGTTGTAGAGGGATCATGTTCAAACTTGGTATGCAGCTTTTAGATCAGTAGTATTCAGAACAAACAATTGTCAAGTGGGGTATCCTTATCTTTATATTTGGTGCATCTTCTTGAGTATCAAAGATAAGTCAAGTAAATGTGATAAAATTACAATACACATGTATTTATATAAAGAAGAAAAACTAAAAAATCATAACATAACTTGCATAAGTGCTAACTCTTATGTGTCATTGACAATTTTGGTTTAGAATAAAAAAGAAGTATTATGAATGTTTTGTTGTACTTGCAGTGAAGTTAAATCTTTGCATTCCCCGATGAGCTAACATATGAAACTTTCTACTGTTGACTTTTGTTGAAGTAAATTAGAAATTTTATAGTCAATAGTTTTGGTCTCAGTAGGCTGTCAAAATACTTCTTAGACTGATGGATCTGTCTCAATTTTGGTTAATATAGAAATACAATGTAGACTAATTTATATCTTGAGTTACAAACTTAAAGAGAAAGCAATCAACAAGTTGATTTTTCAGGGTGTTTTCAAGATTATTAGAATTAGTACGCTTTATAGAAGAAGTTAAGATTTTATCCTTCCGTCCGTGGTTTTGGCGAACATGGGTATGTTCATTATCGTGGGTTGATGTGACAAAAACATAGATTAGATTTTTCGGGATTTTTGTCTTGTTTGTCCTATTTCAGAATTTGTAGAGACTCGGGCATGATTCTGATATTTGTATAAATCTGATGAAGTGATTTTGGAGCAGTATATCTGTATGATTTTTAGCTCACCTGGCCAAAGGCCATGTGAGCTTTTGCCATCACTCGGAGTCTGTCGTCTGTCCGTCCGTCCGTCGTCCGTCCGTCCGTCCGTTAACTTTTATTCAAAGATCTTCTCCTCTGAAACTGCTGGGCCAATACTAACCAAACTTGGCCTGAATCATCACCAGGGTATGCTCTTTCAAGTTTGTGATTTTTATGTCCGTAGACCAAACAACATGGCCGATGTTACTAAAAATAGAACATAGGGGTAAATTGCTGTTTTTTGCAAATTACTCGAAAACCATTACAGATATCAAAATTCTGACTGAGTAAAAATGATCAGCATGATGAGATCTACCTGCCCTGCAATTTTGGAGAATATCCGTTTACCCGTCTTGGAGTTATTGCCCCTTTTCCGTAAAATTTTGAGTTTTTCGTTACTTCTGGTCTTATATATTGAAAATGATAGAAGATAGAAGTGAAATTTGTGAAACAAAAATGTTCAGCATAGTAAGATCTACATGTCCTGCAATTTCTAAGAAAATCTGACAACCCACATAGGAGTTATTGCCGCTCTTTCTTTGAATTTTCACAATTTTTGAATGTTTTTACTTTTATTTTAAAAACTGTTTGAGATAAAGGTTAAATGTGAATTGCAAAAGTGTTGAGGTTTTCAAGAACTACAATTTCTACATATGTCCAGCAGGTTGGCATCTCATCCAAGATGGCCACCAGCGGGGAAGATAGTTTAACATAGGACCCTATGGGAAATGCATTCAAAGATCTTCTCCTCTGAAACCACTGAGCCAATGGGGATCAAATTTTGTCACAATAGTCCTTTGGTGGTCCCCTTTAAAGTTTGTGATTTTTGCGTTTGTACCTCATCCAAATGGCTCTAGCGTGGAGCACAGTTTAACAAAGGGACCCTATCGGAAATGCATTCAAATGTCTTCTCCTCTGAACCCACTGAGCCAATTGGAACCAAACTTGGTTACAATAGTCTTTAGATGTTTTCCTTCAAAGTTTGTGATTTTTATGTTCATACCTCATTCAAGATGGCCACCAGCAGGGAACATAGTTTAACATAGGGACCCTATGGGAAATGCATCCAAAGATCTTCTCCTCTGAAACTACAAGGCCAAATTGAAACAAACTTGGTCACAATAGTCCTTGGGTGGTCCCCTTTAAAGTTTGCGACTTTTACGTTCTTACCTCATCCAAGATGGCCGCCAGTGTGGAACATAGTTTAACATAGGGACTCTATGGGAAATGCATTCAAATGTCTTCTCCTCTGAACCTACTGAGCCAATTGGATCCAAACTTGGTTACAATTGTCTTTGGGTGATCCCTTCCAAAGTTTGTGATTTTTTGTTTGTACCTCATCCACGAATGAAAATTAACATCTGCTGAACTGATTTATAGTATGAATGGGTGGTCTATAGGTGACAATGAATAAAACCAGGTGAGCGATACAGGCTCATGTGAGCCTCTAGTTAGAATTTCAGAATGAAATCTCATTCATCTATGCAAAGAATGTATAAAATAGTTACGGACTACCCTATCCTAGATATGGCAATGTTTAATACCACAGGCTTAGTAACTGATTATATCCTGACCTAGATATTATAGTATTATTGAGTAATGTTTTTCATATTGGCATTGTTATAGATCCGAGGCAAGCCATATTGGCCTCAGGCGCAAGCCATAGGCCAATGTGACTTACTGAGGATCTAAAACTATGTCAATATGAAAAATATTACACAATGATACCTTTATTAATTAACTTCATTTCCATGAATTGTATCTATTGCTTTCCAGTATTTCTTTTCTTTTTATTTTTAATGAGACCTTGTGTCCTGTCAATGCATGGCAGCAGACGACTATTTACGCACTACTGACTTATTTTAATGTTACATAATAAGGGACGATAAATCAAGAGGAGTTATGAAAAACCCCATATTGGACAAGGCCAATATGGAAAAATCCATATTGGCCTAATTTAAGTCATATTGGCATACTATGTCATTCGTATTGAATTGGCAGTTTTAAACATATTAGGTCAAATACACTTAAGTTAATTAATAAAGCTTGTTATGTACCAGAATCACATGAACTGATCAACTTGTCATAGATATATGGCATGTTCAGTTACTGACTACCGTCTCCGAAATATAGTGTACTGTATACTACAGCAGTAAATACTGTTTTTACATACCTGAATATGGTGTGTAATGCCACAGCCACAGTCCATGCAAACCCTGTGTAAGAAGTGTATGGTTTTAGGCCACAACTGTAGTTACTGACTAGTGCACTAGACCTTAAGGGAGTAAGGGTGTCAGAAATCTTGTAATTAGAATTAAAATTCTGACCTTTTGTTTTGAAGAGCACTACCAATGGAACAACTTCAGCAAAAAATTTTGAAAATCCATGTAGGAATTTTTCAGATATAAGACGTCAAAATTTTGGCAGGAAACAGATCTCTCTAGAGTTTTCATTCAATTTGCATAAGATGTTTATAGGCCTTTAGATATATGAAATTATAATTGGAAGTTGATTAAATTTTATGCACAGTCTATTTTATGTATTTTAAAGTGACTTATGACCAAGAAAATGTGATCCATGTTCAAGAAATTTTAGCACTGTTTGAATGGGTAAAACCCGAGGATATAGAATGCTTCTGAAATATGACGCTCGTACTCCCTTAAAAAGTACAACTTTGTAGAAGTCTAATAATACTTCAAAAGCAAACAACAAACATGTGGAGAGGGGGGGGGGTAGCTGTTGTTTCTGACTACTTTCTTCTCTTCTATTACTACCATTTAAGTGAAATATACATTAGAGATAATTTTATCAACTTTTGTAACCTTTTCCTGAGACTTGAATGAAGTTGTAGGTTTGATCCAGACTTTGATTTGTAAATAGAATTTTTGAACAGTGTTGTCACAGAAAAGCATGTTATCATCAGCAATGTACAATGTAAGATGAAGGGATTTTGAATATGTTTGGTTTCTCTGTTTATCTAATAAAAGATAATATATAATGACAATTTAGTAGAGCGGCGGAGACCATAAATTTTAAAATTTAAATGACCCACATACCCTATTCTTTGGAAAGCTTAGGTCGTGTACATTTCAGAAATGTTTGTCGTAAAATTAAAATGTGGTAGAAAGGGGGATAAATAGGGGGTCAAAGGTCAATCAGTAAAAAATGAAAAAAATGATAATATTATGATTTTCAGCATTTCAAGGCACAAAATTTGATACAATAGAAATTTATTTTATTACTTAGCAAATTTGAATGTAAATAAACATGTTGTCATGATTTGTGACATCACTTATAACACAAATTGACGTTCATGTGATGTTATAATAAAGAGCTATGTTTTAAGCTTAAAACATTTCAAGATTTTTTTTCCTGGTTGTGATATTNTTAAAAATGAGTAAAATTTGATCCAAACAATCGTAAACAATATTTAGTCAGCACTAAATTTCGCAAATCGACCTGTGTTAGCACGTATAGCACGTAACCTGGCATGTTGCAAATCGGATTTATAGACAACACGCAAAGTATATGAATTAAATTTTAAAAATCTAAATATGACTCTGTTTTATTTTTTTTTTTTTGTTGCAACTTACTCGATTACTTTATATTTATTTTAATTCTTATTTAAAAATAGTAAATGCAGACTCCCCCTTTTTCAAAAGCTACAAAAGGATTGACTGGTTGATTTGCATCAAAAATCAACAGATATTCGCTATATTCGTACACAGATGGTGATCGCACTCACACCATATTTCGCTTAGCAAGGAACTAAGTAAAAAAAATGTTTTATTTAGAGAGAGTGCATGACTCACTTTGAACTTGTCTAATTTTCATGGAGGCATTCTTATAAATATTCAAATAAAAACATTGCAAATATTGAATACAATAATACAATAACATACACATTATTATATCATATACATTTTATTTCAAATAACATGTTGTATAAAATAACAACGCTGTATTCTTCTGTGAATGGCCTTTTCCATGAAAGACAATTGTATTTTACAGCAGAATTGGGATGTCTTCCCTTAGTTTGAGAAGTTCAATGCATTTTACACACATTTTACTCATAAGAAGAAGGAATTTCTTACACATGAAAGTTATCCCTGATCTTTAATATTGTCTCGTATAAGTACCTATTAGTTTTCTACTGAGGCCTTCATCATCAACATCAGTTGTCATAAGATCGTCATTATTATATGTTTTGCAAGTCTATGTTTTAGCTCATCAAAGGTTTGTGTCATACAAAAGCATTGTCCTTAGTTGGCTATGGAGTTACAAATGGATGGGTTATATGTTCTTTATACCATCTCTTTCATATGATTGTACTGAAGCGATACTTATTGTAGATATAACCACCCACAGAACCAAACTTAACTTTTTCTAATATTTTGACCAAGCTCAAATCCGTACAACATCTAGAACCTTTGTTCATTGCAAGCATAATTTTGCTGAAATGTTTTTAAAAATGAATGAGGACATACAAAAAGCACAGTTTTCTGTTGCTTTTGCACCTAATTTGTTTGTTTGGTTTTTTTTTTTTTTGTATTTTTTTGTTTTTTGTTTTCCTTTGGATTTCGACTCTTGACAATTCTTTTTAGTAATTTTGTTATTACCTTCCTTTGCTATTTTTCTTAAACTGTTTTAAATTTGTCGTCTGATGCAGATTTGCAAACCACAGTCATATGCAATCAATCAGTTTTTATCTGGTCCATACTTTTAACTTTTAATTTTTAATTAATATTCAATCGAAATCATGGTTGACTAGCCTTTTCGTGGTTTAGAATGATGGGTCATTTAATTTTGCAAGCAATATTCTTGAATTATATAGCATCTCAAACATTTCCCAAACAACCTTATAAGATGTAGCTATCTAGTTTAAAAATATTGAAAAACACTTATGCATATACAAGAAGTACAGAGTTTATAATCTGACTCGAACATTTTCTTACAATGCATGGATCCAAAAGAGTAAAAAATCATTCCATATCTGCTGCCTATATATTGTGTTGGCATTACCTCTGATGTTGTAAACACTTCCCAGAAAAGGAACCAGAACCAAAACAAACAAAAAATCACACATAACAAACAAAAAACATAAAAAAGGATAAAAAACAAACAAAACAAATAAACAAAAAAAACAAACCAAAAAACAAAAATAAAAACAAAACAAAGAAATAAAACCACACAAAAAAAAACGAAAAAAGAAAGCAATATCACCCCAAAAAACAAGAAAAAGAGCAGAACCGAAAAAGCAAGTAGGAGAAAAACACAAAACAACATAAAATAAATCACAATTATTTGTCAGCGCCCAATATAAAAATGACCATAGCTTCCTTATTCACATGTGTCTGTTAGACTGTGCTTAATATATACTTATTTAGACCGTGGGAGCTTTTCAGTTTTACGAGCTACTGGCAATACTAATCACAGGCACCTTTCTCAATACAAATCAAACACACCCTCACATTAAATCGTTAATATATCCCCAAAAAACAAGCTGGATTTGCCTTGAATACATTGTGTATCAATAATTTTAAACATAAAGCAGCAAAACTAACAAGGGGTATGTTTAGAAACTAAGAAATCGTTAATCAATTGAATGAAATTGATCGTTTAATTTAATAATAGACTGATTGACGGACTAAGTACGAAATATTTACAGATTGCATATTCTAATTTTAAACAATTTAAATACATTTAAAACATAATTGGTTAGTGCTTTGACACAAAATTACCATCGAACTTGTTAAAAAGTGTGTACAGTTTGACTTAAGGTGGGACGTTACCAAATCAAGGGTTAAAATATTTGAATAATATTTTGTAGAAAAGAATAACTCAATAAGATGTATTGGAATGAAATCCAAAATGGGGGGTACCGTGCATTTTTTCCCGATTTTCTAGCCTCAAAAGTGCGGAAAATGACAGGAAAATAACAAAGACATATAGAAAAAAGCACAAAAATTAGTGTAAAATTTTTGTTCGAATTCAAAATTCAATAACCAAAAACTATTTTTCCATGACCAAAAAGTAACATAAAATTCTTAAGAAAAAGCGCAATCTTTTGATATTCAGCTTAACATGGGTTACCGTTCACTTAAGAGAAATATAAAAGCTCCAACACAAGCAAGGTAGTAAAAAAGTGCCGTTTTTATGTTGACGTCGCGTCAAGATTTAGGGACGTTGTTGACGTACACTATTTACAACGTTTTTGTTGCATTTCGATNAAATGATTTTGCATAGAAGTGCTGTTAACAACAACTTAGAAAGTTTGTTTTTGTAATATGGGGTGTAATTTAACTCTCTTAATTATTCTCACTGCGTTAAACGCAGTGTAGTGTAGGTGTACTCGACACTTTAACAAACCATACATATGTTCACATCAACAAAATGCTGTGTCAAACAAGTTTTCATAACATTTAATCGATAGTTAATGTTGGAAATGTGTGATTCCTTCGTTTTTACAGTCATTTTAATTTTCAAACAATATACTGCTGATAATAGCGTGAAGCGATGTGAAAAAACAACGTTTGCTTTTGAATTTTGAACATATTTTTGTTCACCGAGAGTAAAAACTTTGATAAAGTCTCCAAAACTCTTTTTTCTTTTCAATTTATTCTTACGGCTTCACAAATTGATTTTTGTCACAAACAGCATGTTTTTTTTTTCATTTTATTCCCACATACAGAATTATCGAAAGAAAATCCCTTTAGATCAAGTATAAGAATAAGAATTTTTATTATAATAATCAAGAACCTATAAAGGGCGTCAAAATACAAAATAAAGTATGATTGATAAGGCATGTAATGCAACAAACAAACAAAAATAGACCACTATACTGGTCAGTTATGGCAGTGAAGGACAGGACCAGAGCCTGACACATTATGCTTGTGTCATATCAATAATCTATACTTCAACAATAAGCGAAATATTACAAAGAAAATCATTCATTTGGTCTCCATTTGTTTTTTATTTCAAAACATTCTGTAATAAAATTACCTCGATGTATCAGAATAGTTAAAAAAATGTTGATTCCCTTGTTAAATTTTTAAAAATTGTGCAAAAAGATATATTTTATCAAATACAAATGTAGTAAAATTCGCTGTTTGTTATACAATGGACAGCTAACAAAAATGCCTTTCATCTTTATCTACATAAACAGTAGCGACCTCTCAATGTAAGTATAGCTAATACATTTTGTAATTACTTGCAGAGTGTTAGGATTGTAAACATAAAACGGATGAAGTGGAGTGGTTAAAGTGCACAATTGTCGTTTTTGTCTCGCCCGCGACGAAAGTCGCGAAAGCGAGACATAGGCGTGCAAAGTATGACGGCGACGGCG
>MJUU01006379.1:45872-57954 GCA_002080025.1 Modiolus philippinarum
TATAGATTTTTGTTTTTGAATTTTGAACATATTTTTGTTCACCGAGAGTAAAAACTTGAACTTTGATAAAGTCTCCAAAACTCTTTTTTCTTTTCAATTCATTCTTACGGCTTCACAAATTGATTTTTGTCACAAACAGCATGTTTTTTTTTCATTTTATTCCCACATACAGAATTATCGAAAGAAAATCCCTTTAGATCAAGTATAAGAATAAGAATTTTTATTATAATAATCAAGAACCTATAAAGGGCGTCAAAATACAAAATAAAGTATGATTGATAAGGCATGTAATGCAACAAACAAACAAAAATAGACCACTATACTGGTCAGTTATGGCAGTGAAGGACAGGACCAGAGCCTGACACATTATGCTTGTGTCATATCAATAATCTATACTTCAACAATAACCAAAATATTACAAAGAAAATCATTCATTTGGTCTCCATTTGTTTTTTGTTTCAAAACATTCTGTAATAAAATTACCTCGATGTATCAGAATAGTCAAAAAAATGTTGAAACCCTTGTTAAATTTTTAAAAATTGTGCAAAAAGATATATTTTATCAAATACAAATGTAGTAAAATTCGCTGTTTGTTATACAATGGACAGCTAACAAAAAATGCCTTTCATCTTTATCTACATAAACAGTAGCGACCTCTCAATGTAAGTATAGCTAATACATTTTGTAATTACTTGCAGAGTGTTAGGATTGTAAACATNGTGAACAAAGTTGAGTGTTTCTGATTAGAATAGTTTCTTAATTACTGTAAGTGGAATGGTAATAATATTTGGCTTGTAGGTTGCTCTTGAGTAGTGCATGACTGTTTTAGCGACAAGCAGGGACGGGCGAGGCATCTATTAGGGTCCACTCTTGTGAAATCTGATGATCCCTTAATTCTGGACAGATTGTTTGAAAATTTTGATATCTCAATAAATCTGACAAAAATTTGCAGATATTTAACATTAAAAAATTCGGACTTGTAAATGATTTTTCCTCATTCTGATTTAGGTATTATCAAGTACAATGAAAATTGTTTTATCGAAAATAATAATAGTAAAATACTAGTATATGAAAAGAAAAAAATGAAAATTTACTGTGACGATCTTTTGCTTCCCGCTTTCTTGTTGTTACCTACGGCAGATCCCGGCGTTACTAAATTATAATCAATGTCACGTTACTTGTCTCGTTCCTTCAAATGGACTAAAATCAAGGAGCAGGACATTTGGTAGAGCACAGCCATCCCAGAACATCGGATTCCCCGGTAGGAATAAATTCACTTTCGTTATGCATTTTGTATATGTGTTGGTTGAAATTGTTTTCTATCAAAACATTATCAAACCTTGTAGTTTCGAGCGTATTTTTGGTATATACATGTATTTTTTTTTTATGAAAACACATAAAATATTTTCTATAAGGCAAATGCAAGTGTCTTTCATTTACGTTTTGCTAACCCCGTTTTATACCCGTTCCCACACCTTTTATTATGCGTATTTAGAAGTAAGGGATTCAAAGTTTAGAGAGAATGATATGATTTCATGTTTAGTTTGATGACTATTTTGATTGCTGAAAATGTATCATAGACCCCGTCATAGGAGCGTAACAACCTGTAATTCTGTTGGATTATCAAAAGAAAAACAATCTAAAACCGGCAAATGAAAATTCGAGAGCAATTTTGCTAAAATGCCTCAACTACTTTCACTTGAATCATGGGCAGAAATAAAAAAAAATTGAGATCGTATTTATGTTAAGGGGACGACCATTCGATTTTGAGGNATTTGTTCGGGTCAGAATATTTTTTTCGAATTTTTGCGGGTCAGAAATTTTATTTTTCGCCGCTTCGCGGCCAGAAAATTTATTTGATAACATACTTAAGAATCTGGGGTCATATTATTTATTTATTTTTATTATCAAGGGGATTGAGGCCAGAATATTTATTTCCACAATTTTACGGGACAGAATATTAATTTTACAATCTTTGAAGCCCCCTCAGAATCGAATGGTCGTCCCCTAAGTATTACAAAACGACATTGTATTGAGTTTACAGATACTTACAAAGTATTAAGTGTGTAGGCGATTTAAACTTGTTTTAAACTAAATTGAGAACACATTACATGCCAAAAAAGCTAAATGTAAACACGTTTACAGAACACCGTGTTTGTTGTGGCCTTATACTTATTTCTTTTTGAAAAAAAACAACATTTTTTTTGCACCATCATTACACAATTGAATAACATTGACCAGCTTTCCCGCTTTTAGTTTGCAATTAAAACCCTGAATATATGCCTCTAATAACCACTTTGTACCTTTTGAAGAAAAAATATTAAAAGAAGTTACGACGCCGCGCTTAAATGTAGTAGAAAAATCTGCCGCTCTTTTTTCGGGCCCGCGTCTTGTTCATTTTTGAAATGACCGTTCCGTCTCGAAGTATCTATATATGATATTGAGCATGCAATTAATTGAGCAGCTCATTAAAATTATTGCAGTTGGAGTTAACATATGTGTTATGGTCTCATGTTCATTTACTCCATATCCTTTCGTGAAATATGCAAATCTTCCCGTCATTTTTTTAGTTTTTTTCCTGTTTTTTCTGTTTACCCTTTCATTGTGTTCAAAAGACTCATTCTTCGTTGACCGTAAATAGACTCGGATTTTATTTTCTAAACATTAATATATATTTCATATAAAATGAANTGTGTTGGTTGAAATTGTTTTCTATCAAAACATTATCAAACCTTGTAGTTTCGAGCGTATTTTTGGTATATACATGTATGTTTTTTATGAAAACACATAAAATATTTTCTATAAGGCAAATGCAATTGTCTTTCATTTACGTTTTGCTAAACCCCGTTTTATACCCGTTCCCACACCTTTTATTATGCGTATTTAGTAGTAAAGGATTCAAAGTTTAGAGAGAATGATATAATTTCATGTTTAGTTTGCTGACTATTTTGATTGCTGAAAATGTATCATAGACCCTGTCATAGGAGCGTAACAATCTGTAATTTTGTTGGATTATCAAAAGAAAAACAATCTAAAACCGGCAAATGAAAATTCGAGAGCAATTTTGCCAAAATACCTCAACTACTTTCACTTGAATCATGGGCAGAAATAAAAAAAAAAATCGAGATTGTATTTATGTTAAGGGGACGACCATTCGATTTTGAGGGGGAGGGGGGGGGGGGGGGGGGCTTGGAAGATTTGTTCGGGTCAGAATGTTTTTTTCGAATTTTTGCGGGTCAGAAATATTACAGAAAATTTATTTGATAACATACTTAAGAATCTGGGGACATATTATTTATTTATTTTTATTATCAAGGGGGTTGAGGCCAGAATATTTATTTCCACAATTTTACGGGACAGAATATTTATTTAAAAATCTTTGAAGCCCCCCTCGGAATCGAATGGTCATCCCCTAAGTATTACAAAACGACATTGTATTGAGTTTACAGATACTTACAAAGTATTAAGTGTGAAGGCGATTTAAACTTGTTTTAAACTAAATTGAGAACACATTACATGCCAAAAAAGCTAAATGTAAACAAGTTTACAGAACACCGTGTTTGTGTGGACACGGCCTTATACTTATTTCTTTTTGAAAAAAAAACATTTTGTTTTTTGCACCATCATTACACGACCAGCTTTCCCGCTTTTAGTTTGCAATTAAAACCCTGAATATATGCCTCTAATAACCACTTTGTACCTTTTGAAGAAAAATATTAAAGAAGTCACGACGCCGCGCTTAAATGTGGTAGAAAAATCTGCTGCTCTTTTTTCGGGCCCGCTCCTTGTTCATTTTTGAAATGACCGTTCCGTCTCGAAGTATCTATATATGATATTGAGCATGCAATTAATTGAGCATCTCATTAAAATTACTGCAGTTGGAGTTAACATATGTGTTATGGTCTCATGTTCATTTACTCCATATCCTTTCGTGAAATATGCAAATCTTCCCGTCATTGTGTTTAGTTTTTTTCCTGTTTTTTCTGTTTACCCTTTCATTGTGTTCAAAAGACTCATTCTTCGTTGANCGTAAATAGACTCGGATTTTATTTTCTAAACATTAATATATATTTCATATAAAATGAACATCCTATTTTGTCATTAGTTCCGAGGTTCTCATTTTGAATCTGCCTATTTACAATAACTTGTTAAGGGGAAATTCTTGACGTCTAGAGAATACACGGTATATGAAGGTCAGTAACTCTTGGCGGAACGTCATTTGGTAACGTCCCACCTTAAGACAATAACTGCATATTGTAATTGTTTATTTTGTGTTAAACTCGAGAAAAACACTGATTTTTGGGTTGATTTTATGGGTATTTTCTAATCTTCTATAAAAATAGAACGCAAATTCAAAGAATGACCTATAGCGTGAAAAATGCTCCAGCAATTATCTCTTTTTCATGTAATAATGCCATTTGTAGATAAGTTTTCGTTTATTAGGTAACAAGCCCAAAAGATTAGTTGGGGTGTCGACATTCCATTTAGGGTCCTGTCATTCAATTGCAATTATTACAGTGTTTCTACCACATTTCATTTTTACGACAGACATATTTCAAAAATATAATAATCAAGCTATCCAAAACGATTGAGAAATCGAATAGGGTATTTGGGTCATTTAAACTTTTTAAATAAGCGACTTTTGCTTGATTCGCCGCTCTACTAATTTCTATAGAAGTCTGAGAAAGTTAATTGCATCTTCATTTGAGTTTTCAGGAAAGAGCTGTAACAACATTAGGGAAAGCTGAAATTTGCCTATGTTTTTAAAGCTAACTAGTCAAGATAAAGCAAATTCTTTAATATTGATATGACTTTGGCTCTTCCTGAATAGATTCAGAAGAAATTTCAGTACAGAATTGAGTTATTTGAATATCAGTCATATGTTGTTAACATGTACATCCTTGGTGCATAAAAATAATGAATTTTTATGCCCCTGCTGTTAGGTGAAGGGGGCATTATGTGTTACCCTTGTCTGTACGTATGTTTATATGTCCGAGAATTTTCTTCAAAAAAGGATTCTCAGCTTGTGTATGCAGTAATGATTTGATATTTTGTCTGAAGCTTTGGTATGACGAGTTTTACAGTGTCTCCCCTTTCCAAATCCGTCACTCATGTACTTTCTGTTTGCCAATAACTATCTGATGGGGGCATCTGTGTCCCATGGACAAATTTTCTTTTATTTCATTTATGAATTTAGTATTTTTAAAATATATCTGTACTAAAATTTCAGTATTTTCCATATTCAAGTGAAAAATGGATGGAGTGGGATAGTCCCAAAACTAAAACATAAAATTTGTGTGCAAAAAAAAAATGTGTGTTTTTATAAAAAAAATCCAAGTACTATTTGTTGTTCTGTTCACTTGATGTATTTTAGTAAGACTTCTTAGATAAAAAGAGTAAACCATAGACTAAAAATCTTACTTTTCAAACTTTATTATACCTCCCTCTTTGCGGGATGTATATAGTGTTCATGTTGTCCATCCGTCAGTCTTTCTGTACCCAAAAGCTGGTATCCACTATTCCTCCTAAACTATTAATTGAAATTTCATGAGACTTATGGAGAAGCTTAATTACATGTTGTAGATGTGCACTATGCTTTTTATTCTCCAATAATTCTTTTTTTTTCCCAGATTTTTTACATGTTTTAGACTTTGTCAATTTAGCTCAATGCAAACCATATGGTGACCACCTGGTATCCACTACTCCTCTTAAACCACTGATTGGAATTTCATGAAACTTATGCAGGAGCTTAATTACACATTGCAGATGTGCACTATGCTTTTTGTTTTCCAATAATTCCTTTTTCCAGATTTTTTATATGATTTGGACTTTTTGTCATTTTAGCACAATACAAACCATATGCCAGATATGGTGACCACCTGGTATCCACTACTCCTCTTAAACCACTGATTGGAATTTTATGAAACTTATACAGGAGCTTAATTACACATTGTAGATGTGCACTAAAGTTTTTGTTTTCCAATGATTCCCTTTTTATGCAGATTTTTGAAATGTTTTGGACTTTGTCATTTTAGCTCATTGCAAACCATATGGTGACCACCTGGTCCTCTTAAACCACTGATTGGAATTTCATGAAACTTATGCAGGAGCTTACTTACACATTGCAGATATACACTATGCTTTTTGTTTTCCAATAATTCTTTTTTTTTCCAGATTTTTGACATGTTTTGGACATTGTCATTTTAGCTTGATGCCACAGGCTGGTTTCCACCACTCTTCCTAACTAAACCAATGATTGGAATATTCAGTGAAACCTATGCATGAGCTTATTAACATATTTTAGATGTCCACTTCTTATTTTATTTTCGAGTAATTCTTTATTTTTCCAGATGTTAAGAAAATTCAGGAGGTGGGGGCGGGGATATTGGAGGCCCACTATGCCAGAGTAACTCTAGTTTATACTGACATTCATTGCCACTTAACCACTCCCCCCCCCCCCCCCCCCCCCAAAATGCAGAAATTGTTCAAAGGATCAATCCTTCAATCCTTAACCTTATGTGATTCTACCTGTAAGCTGTGGTAAAAAATTACTGTTTAAAGTAACTTTTACAGTACATCTTCCAAACAAGCCCATTCTGAGGAAAGCAATTCTTTGATTTTTGTGTTCTTACACATTCAACAGAAACCGTTGATTTGACTTGAAAATTACAGATTTTTTGGCTAAAATTGGCTTGCTTGTTCTGGACATTTAGATTTATAAATAGATAAGAATGGCTGATATGGCTAAAATATCAAGTGAGCTAGATAGTATTAAAGAGTGTGTTTCTTCTGTTGCTCAGTATAGGTTATACAATGTACTTGCCTTGATTTAGGCAGGCCATTCCCATTTTAAATTGTTAAAACTTAGTTCTTTGTTTTACATCCCACATGAAATATAAGTTATTTAATGTAATTGATGCACATTTAATTGAAATTCTAATTCCAGCCTCCCCATTAACCAAGTTCTAGGAGTCAGTATTATTTTACATGATCATTAAGGCGTTTGAACAAATAATACATATTTATAAATGACATTAGAATGGAGAACAATCATGCTATTTAAAGTAGTATGGGGGTTTAAAATTGTGCATCATTCTTGCACGTCTGACAAAAAAATAGAATTCGCTATGGGAATGTTGGAAAAAAAACTTCAAAAGATGTGTTGTAGGATTTTACAGCATGAAGGCTATAATTTTGCTTTTATCAAAATCATTGAGAAAATGCTATTTGTTTTACTAGCAGAGTCCTAATTACCACTGACAACCTCTAGGTGCAGTTTGACTTAAATGTTGAAAAGTGTCCTACATATATTGCTGAATGTCTACAAATTCATGGCTTAATAGAACGCTACACCCCCGATTTGTTTATCTTACCTACACGAATGATATACGAACAATATATGAACTAACGAAAATTGATGCACAAACGCATGATAAAAGATACACGAACGCACGATAAACGAACAAAGGAAAGGCTATACGCACGACAGTATCGTCTGATATCGAACGATTCATATCGTGTACACGAACAAAAGCTCTTATCGTGTGTGCAGACAAACGAACGCTCTTATCGTGCAAACGA
This sequence comes from Modiolus philippinarum, assembly GCA_002080025.1. Classification (NCBI taxonomy): domain Eukaryota; kingdom Metazoa; phylum Mollusca; class Bivalvia; order Mytilida; family Modiolidae; genus Modiolus; species Modiolus philippinarum. Next base: position 53,454 of record MJUU01006379.1, read on the forward strand.
ACCAACACTCAAAATTATGTACAAACAAACGCTGTAATCGTATGCACAAAGGAACGTTTTTATTTAATGTGCAAACGGTTGATAGAGTATTATTTCACATTGGACAGCAACGCATGTATGAATTGATTTCATCGGCTTTTGACTAAAATATCTTAGGCTTATAGAACGGAACGTCTGATACATTTTGAATTTGTTAATTTACTTATTTTATTGTCAAAAAGAACAACTGGATTGGATGCACGTTATTACAACGTAGTACAATAATAATATACAAATACAAGATGACAGAAATAGAGTTGATTTACAAATATATTTTGCATAAAAAATGCATTTATATGTAGTTATAATTCATTGAATTTGTGTTCCTGGGGCGTGAAAATATTCACTAATGCTGATAATATCGAATGTCAGATAGTAACGCAAAACAGGTCAATCTTCTTTTCATTAATCTATTTATTTATTTATTTTCTGCGTAAACAATTACAAAATTTTGAAAATAGTAACAGAAAAAAATTAGAATTTGCGGTTGCTGTCTCCGCTGTTGCTGATTACTTATCCCTTACAGTGATCTTTGTACAGCTACATCTGAATTTTGAATTATGTGATTTGGTAGGCTACGTTAGAAAATAACTCGATTTAGTACCTACAGCTTTGGCAGTTGCCACAATAAATCCTACATTTTCCGAAAGAACAGTAGTAAATGTGATTTTTTATAATTGCTTTTTGTGCATGTTCATTTAATTGATAAATTTGAACATATATTGTACATGTAAATATACAATGTGCATATACACAGCGTACAACCACCATCCGGATGAAAGGAAGAAGTTTTTATGTGTTCATTCCTTGTACTGTGTATTTGCTTGTGTATCAATCTGATAGCGAGTTCATATTTGGCACATGCATGTATCGTCTTTACCTTGGACCAATAAAACTCTTTGTCCACACCTAGACCAATACCATAAATTGAGGTTTAAAAATACTTGTGCACTTTATCTCCGCAAATTAACATTTCATGTTCGGGAGAAAGTATAATGTATGTTTCAACTGCGCCTGCATATTTGTTCCACCTAAAACAGTTTCTACTAGAGAAATATTATAATACTTGCAGAATATTTCTGTAACATTTTATTATTCGGAACAAGTATCTGTCACAGGGTGTCGCTCGTGACATAGTGTTTTCATACTCGTGGTGTGTATTTACCTTCAACAGGTTTAATAACTGAAGTCGACATGTATTGCAGAGATGATATATGCTATTTTTTCTAAATTCGCAGAGATGAAGTTCAGTCGAAAAACGACTTAAACATACTGACAAAACATATAAACAGGTGTTATATCTTTATATATTGTAAATTCTTTTAATTACCTGAAACCCCTGAAATTTACCCATCTTGTTACTTGTTACTGCCAATTTCTGTTAGGTGTCAAAGGGTGAAAAATCTAAAGTTTTCCATGTTTATTTCATGACTGCAATAAACTTTCTTAAAATCATATGAACTGTGTCCAAGTTCTCGAAAAGTCAAATTTATCCCTTTCTATAAAATTTGTAAATAAATATGTTATTATAAGGTGACAGGTATTTTATCCCTGGAAAAACACCAAGGAAAGTGCATAAAATGATTGATTATCTATAGTTATACCATGTTTGTACCTACATTGTACATGGGAGAAACGGAAGTTCCAAAAAAAAAAGATGTGTATATCTGGAAACAAAGTACGAAATTATTCAAATATGTATTTTGTATATGACAATTTCGACAACTTATGTCTCATCAGTGCATTTTCATGTCAATTATCGAAATCAATACACAAAGTAATTATTTTAATTAATGAAACAATAAAAGCGTTGTTCAGTTGCCTATTTTTACCATGTATTTGTAGAGACTTTGTCTCATGTGCATTTACTCCATATCCTTTCATTCATCATAAAGTTATTATTTTAAAATGTGAAAATATATTGATTTTTAGTCCCCTACCAGCGATAGCCAAAGGGGACTTAGGTTTGCACTCCGTCCGTCCGTTGGTCCGTCCGTCTGTCCGTCTGTCAGTCCCGCATCAGTTTTCCACACTTTTTTTTCTAAACCGTTGCAGGTATTGATCTGATATTTTGTATGTGAGTCTACCTTAATGAGTTACAGATCAAGATTAAGTTTGGTTCCTGTCCACTGATTTTTGACAGAGTTATCGGCCTTGGACTTAGAAAATTTTAGTAAAATGTCAGTTTTCTGCACTTTTTTTCTAAACCATTGCAGGTATTGATCTGATATTTTGTATTTTAGTCGACCTTAATGAGTTTCAGACCAAGTGAAAGTTTTGTTTCGGTCCACTGATTTTTGATGGAGTTATGGGCCTTGGACTTATAAAATTTTAGTAAAATGTCAGTTTTCCGCACTTTTTCCTAAACTGTTACAGGAATTGATCTGATATTTTGTATGTGAGTCTCCCTTTATGAGTTTCAGATTAAGCTTAAGTTTGGTTTTGGTCCACTGATATTTAATGGAGTCATAGGCCTTGGACTTAGAAAATTTTAGTAAAATGTCAGTTTTCTGCACTTTTTCCTAAACTGTTACAGGAATTGATCTGATATTTTGTATTTTAGTCGACCTTAATGAGTTTCAGACCAAGTGAAAGTTTTGTTTCGGTCCACTGATTTTTGATGGAGTTATGGGCCTTGGACTTATAAAATTTTAGTAAAATGTCAGTTTTCCGCACTTTTTCCTAAACTGTTACAGGAATTGATCTGATATTTTGTATGTGAGTCTCCCTTTATGAGTTTCAGATTAAGCTTAAGTTTGGTTTTGGTCCACTGATATTTTATGGAGTCATAGGCCTTGGACTTATAAAATTTTAGTAAAATGTCAGTTTTCCACACTTTTTTTCTAAACCATTGCAGGTATTGATCTGATATTTTGTATTTTAGTCTACCTTAATGAGTTTCAGACCAAGTGAAAGTTTTGTTCCGGTCCACTGATTTTTGATGGAGTTATGGGCCTTGGACTTATAAAATTTTAGTAAAATGTCAGTTTTCCGCACTTTTTTCCTAAACTGTTACAGGTATTGATCTGATATTTTGTATGTGAGTCCCCCTTAATGAGTTTCAGATTAAGCTAAAGTTTGGTTTTGGTCCACTGATATTTTATGGAGTTATAGGCCTTGGACTTATAAAATTTTAGTAAAATGTCAGTTTTCTGCACTTTTTTCCTATACTGTTACAGGTATTGATCTGATATTTTGTATGAGAGTCTACCTGAATGAGTTACAGATCAAGTTTTAATTTGGTTCTGGTCAACTGATTTTTGACGGGGTTACAGGCCTTGGACTTTGAATATTTGCTATGCAATAAAACCTTGTTCTACCGGTAGGGGACTTGGTATTGCCTTGCAATACAATCCACACTTGTTTTCTTACATGTATCTTTCTTTTGATTTTTAACCGGGTTTTCCATCGGAAAAATCTGGTTATTAAAATGGTGAAAATGGCGGGCGGCTGCCAAATGGGTACATCATTTGTCCGGAGCAAATCTCCTACAGTATTTGAGCAGGAAGTTTTTATTTTGCAGATCAATTGTACATATATCAAAGGTGTGCATGGTACTTTGATTTTGCTTTTTGATAATTTTTGTCAAAAATATCGGTTGTTGAATTTAGTCATTTTTACGTCAAATTTTTAACAATAGGGTACCCCCTTTGTCCACAGCAAATATCCTACAGTATTTGAGACAGGAAGTTTTTATTTTGCAGATCAATTGTACATATATCAAAGGTGTGCATGATACTTTGATTTTTTATAATTTATGTCAAAAATATCAGTTGTTAACTTAGTCATTTTTACGTCAAATTTTTGATAATAGGGTACCCCTTTGTCCGGAGGAAATCTCCTAGAGTATTTGAGACATTAAGTTTTTATTTTGCAGATCAATTGTACATATATTAAAGTTGTGCATGGTATTTTGATTTTTGTTAATTTATGTCAAAAATATCAGTTGTTGAACTTAGTCATTTTTACTTCAAATATTTACCAATAGGGTGTCCCATTTGTCCAGAACAAATATCTACAGCTTAATAGACAGGAAGTTTTTATAATGCAGATCATTTGTACCTGTATCAGAGGCGTGCACAGTACTTTTATTTTCCATTTTGATTAAAATCCAAGTTGTTGAACTTTCAGAAATTTGCTACTTTGGTGGAAGGTTTAACATTGAAAATTTATAAAAATTATAAACTTGTGCATTTCAAATATTCAGGGTCAACCAATGTGTATGATATACTGTCCATGTGAAAGAAAACCCGGTTTGCTGTCACATTGACAGCTTTCCTGTAATCGAGAGATGGTTCTTCATTTTATATAGCATTGTTATACCCCCCGCAACGAAGTTGGGGGGGTATACTGGAATCACCATGTCCGTCCGTCCGTCTGTCCGTCCATAGACATTTTTTGTCCGAAGCTTATCTCGGGAACCTTTCTGAATTGACTTTTCAAATTTTGTCAGAATGTTAGT